>JAQGBQ010001265.1:0-12560 GCA_034698485.1 Vertagopus arboreus
AAGGATTTTGAAGAATCCTATTTACCTCACATCCTTTCTCTTGTCCTCTAATGTTCAAATGTTGTTATTATAAAGCCTAGAGTATGATTATAACAACAGCAAAATCTGAAAAATAAGAATAATGATAAATGATATCCGGTTGAGAATTCTGTATCACGAACACCTTGGAGTTTGGAATCAGCTTGGTCTGGAAGTTAAAAGCAATTAGCATAGGTTCATAAAAGTTATTTACATGGAACAAATAACTTCTCTGTGTTTTCCCAATAATAATTGAATGATAATTAGGCAGTGGAAACTACTCAGGCTGTGACGTGATAAAACCACCCTGTAGTTTTCTATAGCTCTTTATTTATAAGTGGATGTTCATTAGGGATTTGATGTGAATTTAGGCTATATTTTTTATATAAAACTGAAAACAATTGTTTGACGTAGAAATATCTATTCAGTATAGTTTATGGTTGTTTTCAAATCACTTTCTAGTCCGAATTTCGTCTTGAAATCCAAAGTTCAAGTGGTACGTCATATTTGTGGCGATTTCATCTTGGAATTGGTTGAGATAATGGCTAATGATTTCGAACTTAAAATATATGCTTTAATTCTTATGCCCAATGCGTAGTTAGTTGTTAAATTTTTAGTATTATGATTTCGTTGGTCATGTGCTGATGGTATTGGGTAGAGCTACTATTAAATGCCCAAGCGTGTGGTAACGATGGTTGATGGTGGTTACATATAATGTTAGTATAATGTTAGTTGCCACATTAAATATGTCAAGCAAGGTTATCATATAAAGGGATTGGATTAAGCTAGGGATTTATTATTTTATAGGCTTGGCTTCTGTGGCCGCCGGTAAAATCTTTGTTATTCTGGGATGACCTGCTTTCAATTTAAATCAGAATGCTTGATTTATGATGAGTCTTTGTACTTGACGGATTCATGACGAGATAATTATTCATAGAATCGGATAATCGGGATTTACTTGGGGTTTTCCATGTTCCCAGGTTCTTTTTGAACCTTTGTTGAAAAGTATGAGGGGTTTGCAGATTTGGATTTGCATAACCTCTCCGTATGTTGCATCCATTATCATTTGACATTTGGCATCCGAATCTTCGTTCGATGCACCTTGTCATAAGTGAAATTAGTTGAAGTGGCAGTGGCAGTTTTTACTGAAGTGGGGAATTGAATAGATTGAAGAACTTGTTTGTGTAGAGAGTTTAGCTTAGGAGCTGCTATACAGAATAATATGATGTGTGGTTTGGGTTGTTGGATAAAAGAGTTAGCATGAGTTAGTCTATTGGGATTGCGAATTGAAACAGGATTTGCTACTATATATATTATAGGATTAACATATTGATATTATCATCATATCATCATTCAAATCTCAAATGATTTGGTCAAGGTGAGTAATAGGATTGTTGCTGGGTGTTTCGAATGAATATGTACCTACTTATGGTATTTTGGATTCAAAAGATTTTGCGAAGGCTGGCTTAGCTTATATATGAGTCCGAAGTTCATCTTTTGGTGGAATTATACTGTAAAAGATAAGTACGAAAGCTGGCGATATATAGAGAATGGATAGGTGAAAAGAACGTGTTAGAGGAGTGATCATAATCATCATATTCATCGTATATAGAAGATGTACGTGTAATGTTACTGTTCACTTGTCGATGTACGAAGTTTGAAGATACATAGTAAAGAGCTATTTAGTTTGTCTAATCTGTAAATGGTTATATTTTCCGTTAAGGGGAAAACTTGTTTCAAATATGATAACTTGCGAGGGTTGCGCTGGTTGAATGTTAAAGTTGTTTGGGGCCGAAAGGATATAGTTTATTATATTTAGTGGAAATTTCACAGAAAGGTATGTGGAATATAAGCTGCCAAATGCTAAAACTGATTATCATTGCATGTTATCTTTGTCGTATGAACTGTAAATGGCGGTGGGGTGCAGCGGGTGGCGGATTGTTAAGCTTTGGCCGCTTCAACGCTCCTCATCTTGGTATATAAGAGCTGAGAAAACCTTCAGTCTTCGCCGTGGATTGGGCCTGAGTTGAATGTTCAATTCGAAATCCCAATCCCGCTGGCCGTCTTCATGGATCCCTACTACTTCTACTTCTTTGTGGTATCGACTTGACTGCTGCACTTCTACTTTGGTCTCTCTCGTACTTTCAAATGGCTGGGCTACATGAAGTAGGAGTCACTTATAATAATAATAAATGTCTTCCGTATTTCTCTTACAACTTCTCGTTGGTCTATTTTCCATAACAATCAGTCCACTGCACTTCCTTCTTCTATTGTTTCTTGAACCCTAAGTGTGGTTCCGCTTTTTCTTAATGAACTTTCTTTGCTGGTTGTCTACGAATCGTACACATACTGCTGTTAGTTTAAGCCTCGGAGGTCAAGGACTGTATAACATGTCCTGATTAAAGCAGATTCATTCTGACTTTTGTATTGAAATTATTTGATACTGTGTTGGGGATCGTATATTCGATTCGCTTTAACTGGGTGCTGCAAGGTCGCGTCGTGGTGGCTGAAATATTTTTTTTTTTAAAACGAAGGAGCCAGACTTTTGGGGTTCTAGTATTAAAGTGTATTTGGTTTGGTATGTCATTAATGTATGAGCAGTATGGGATAGGGTGACAACGTCAACTACTAATCGGAGATATTTGGGATTCGGAGGTGTGAGAATGGAGCCTGAAATTAGACCGGTCTGACTGAAACATAGAGACCTAGATAAAACCTTTCGTCTTCTATACATAAACTTTTAAGAGTGCATTGGATTTGAAATGGAAGGGTTTCATTTATTTTTGTACTTGGGTTCAGGCTGAAGACATACTTTCAGATTGAAAATTGTATTCTGAAGCAAATCCAAACTCTGTATGTGCTACTACTAGTAGTGAATTGAATGTTAAATGTAGGATAGATTGTCCAACTACTACTTCAGACTCTCTCCTTTTAAGCCCTTGGTTCGTATTCATTCTTGGTAAACTAAAATGTTGTGTGTCATCATACAATAATGTTTAAGTATGTTGTGTCGTAGTCGTCTGTTGGCAAAACCCATCTTCAACGATGCATGACTAAATTGAGTCTGTACATTTGAATTACCTACTTTATAATAATATATCACATCGCTTCCTGCTTTGTCTGTTTCGAGATCTTATACGGCTGAATTAGCACAAATAGCCACCACCACTACTGCGATTCAAAGTTTAGAACAACGGTATTAACAATAACAATGCAATATGCAGTAGAAGGAATAGTTTTTGTATTTCTCATATTATTATGGTTAGTGTTTTAAGTATATTGCGACATCGGTGTCTATTGAGTATCAAAGTGACAGACCAGAATGATGAAGCAGTTGACTTAAAGAGGATGTCGTAAACATATTTACGCAATCAGGGTGTTTTTCTCCCTTATGATCGTCATGATTCTTCATGATCATGGAATCTCTTACAGCATAAAGTGTGTGGATTATTATTATGTGAATAAAGTTCCTCTTGGAAATAGAAATTTTTCGTTTCAATGAACTCGTCCAGTCCGGTTATCATAATATTACGTAGAACGTATATTATGTGGTTATTATAACAACTAATAGATATTTTTTGTCTTGTTTATGAAGGGCTGGTTATTAATTACTGTTTGCCATGTAGCCGCAGCTGTAATCTATATTAATGTTTCTCGTTTTGGGATGTTTATGGGACTGCTAACTGCACTATTTGTTGGTTAATTTTAATTTGTTGAGGTAACCATTTGGGGAATGGATGCAAAATTCGTATAAATAATACTAAGAATTTCGTACTATCTGTCCATTTCTATACTAATATAATGCCATTGAACCTGAAGAGGATTTCACTTTTCAATAATTCATATTAATTTTTCTTATGATATGCTTCGAATGCACGCCAAATTCTTGGTAAAGTAAAGTTAGTTTTTATTATATGAGAAGTTGAAATGAACTTGCATCATATATAATTGTAGAGTTTGATCTCACTATTTCTCACCCCCTCAAAACATAATATTTATTAGCATTATCTCTTGTACCATTGGATCAAGTCATTATAGATGCAGACGTAATAAACAACCTTCTAAGATGAGGTTCCCTAAGGTCCTGGCAATGGAATTTGAAGATAATAATGTAGGTATCTCTTGGAATTGGAAGTCATTATTGTTGTCTGTATGATTTAGAAGAGTAACTGTTGGCTCACTTGTATTTACTTATTATGGTGAGATCTCCTGTAATAAAATGACCCTGACTTCTCTCAGGTGTCGTTAAGCCAAAATGACATTGCAGACAGATCATGGCAATGCCAAAGTCAACACTTAACTCGTCGCATTTAGGCAAAAGTATTTACTATGTGGCTTTGCCATAGCATCGTATCATTGCTCAGGCTAATAATTCAGAACAACTTAACATTTAACTTTGAACATAACATGGCTTCATATTTAATGGTATCTGTGCTATTCAGTAATGGAACATTGCTGCCATGCCGGTTAATAGGATTGTCAGGCAGCAACAAAGTTAAAGCGTAGTTTTCAGTTGTCCTCTTTGGCCTTCAATAATTTTCTATCCTTTTTATCTAATCTCTTTGCATTGGTTTAATATGCTGCTATGCTTGTTGCCAACTGCTTTACGGCTCTCCTCGTTTTGATAGTTTTGAGACTTTTGACAAAAACTTTACCATTCCAGCCGACTGTATGAAAATATCTGTATCGTCCTAGCAATCAGACAAGTACTAGTCCAATCACCCAGTGGGTTTTACGTTTGATATGATGATCATGGGATGCTTTGCTGGAAAAAAAAGAAACGACGCAAATTTTCATGTACTTGTTATTGTAAAGGTTAAGCTTATCAATCTGTCTGTCGAAAAAGCGTAGCCAATTTTGTAATCCTCCGTGCTAATTGCGAATTATGTATAATCACTTGTATTTTTCCTCTCATCGATGACATTTTTGAGACATTTTGTTCTTTTAAGGCGGATTTAGTACACAACTAATTAAGGGAATTATGCAGATGAGAAGAGAGAGACTTATTACAGCTGCTAAATAGTGCTGAGGCGGATTTTAATAAAAGATAAAAATTATTAGTCTGTGTATCTTTGTTTAGACTAACGTTAGAGGATTCTATAACGAAGGTGTGTTCATTTAATAGAAATAAGTCTGTGGTTGGCAGTGCTGAATATTCATGGAATTATTAGCTAGTTTTTAGCTAGCTTTGAACAGAAAGGTGAAGTGAAGTACGAAAAGAACATTATAGAGGTGAATGAGGATAAGGGATTTAAAAAAAAACAGGTTGCTGATGAATTGTATCTGTATATTATTATGTGGTTAATGCTGGTTCGTATTTCAGTATTTCATACGTCTTTATAACAATGCATATAGAACGTTGAAGGAGCATCAACATCAGTGAGAATTGGAATGGAGATTGTAGCAGATGATGAATGCTAAACAGCTAAGAGAGTTAGCAGCGAGATGATAATATAATAGTATTTGGAATTTCTCATCCATAAAATCAAGCTAAAAGCTCATTAGAATTGTATGCCATGCACACCTGTTGTCCTTTTGCAAAAGGTGTTTTTTACCAGATTTGCTAAATAACAATGCACCTATCTATACCACCACCACAAATAATTCGACGTTCAAACGAATCAAATAAATTGGGGATTGTCGAATGTTGAATCTGCTATGATTGAAGGATGATGGGTTATGATTTTCAATTGTTTATTATTATCATCCCATATGTACTTGGAAACATGATGTGATGTGATGATGTTGATAGACCTAGATTAGATATCTAAATTCATCAACTGAAAAATAGTCAACACTATTTTTAATTTTTACGCCACAAATTTATGATTGAACAACTTGGATTATTGCAAACTTTTTGCAATGGATTTATGATGGATGCTATTCTGATGATTTATGCTAATTTTATGCCACTCGTTCGGAGTCCACCATCACATTTTCCGAATTATTATGACGCATAGTAGAAGTAACCAGAAAGGAACACATCACAAGTTCTTCATAGTTGTGGAAAATAACTGACAAGTGCAATTTATTTTCAGCAAACAAATCACCGTGAAATTACAGAACCAACAAACTGAAATAATGTCTAACATCTAAGGACTCATTAGTATTCATTAGTCCCAGGAATCAATGCAATCCAGTTTTAGCAGCCTTCATTGTAGAGAACAGATTTACCTATCGTACAAATACATATGTCATTATAACTATAAGAAACTCTTTTCTAGGTTATTTTTGAGTGTAATAAAATAAGCCGAAACTAGCTGAATTAAGATGCATCAAGCTTCATATAATTAAAGGTAACTAACTGGTATCAACATTAACAAGGACAAGCGAAGATTTAAGTTAGTCGGATGCATACTTTTAAAAAAAACTATAAAATATAAAACTGTGAGGTTGGGAGTTTGCATAAATGATCTGTCTGTGTGCTAGAATGTTTGAAGATTGAGAATGAATTAACTTTGGTGAATCTGTGTCATTTGAACGGTAGACTAGGACATGGCAAATCGAATTATGCATTCAGCATTGTTGATTATTATGCATTGTAATTTATAATGGATGGCTCAATGGCTTAGCTTTCAAAGGGTTGTAAATGCATGTAAAATAATAATATTATTATTAAGGAGGTATAAAAACAGGGCAATAGCAATGGCAATGGTTTTTGAGTGTTCAAGCTGGTTAAGTATTTTATCAAGGGAACGCAGCTGGATGAAAAACTTAATGTCTTTAATACTTTAATGTTAATGTCTTTAATCCCCCACTGAATATTATTCTTTAAAAAATAACTTGTGATCATTGCGTAATCTATATTCTGAAATATAGTCAAGCACTGTTTCTGTGGCCCTCGTGTATTGCTGGGTTGTCGGTTGCCGTTGTCGTGATTGCCATTATAATATTTTTTCAACGTCTGAGCAACAACTGTCCAATCCATTAGAAACTATTATTGAGCAATCTCTGATGTTATATATATACTTTATTATTATATTCGTAAAGTAACGTGCAGCTTGTAGGTTTGATATGCTAACGGTTTTATTCGGCTGAGAAGAGTCCTAGATAATAAAATAAATCTTTGAATTAATGCAAACCAAGGTGTGGGTTTTGAAATGGATGACGACGACATATCAGAGCAATGTAGTACATACATAATTATGTTGTTTAGGATTGGTGTAATTCAAGCTTAAAATATAATGTTGTTGATATTGCAAAGGAAGAAAGAAACTGTTAGAAAATAGGATCATAAAATTACATCCTAATTGGTGTCTGTTTTCAGGATTTTTTTTTCGATTTGATTGGGTAGTTTATTCTTTTTAGAATCATGATCCGAAGAAAAACGCTTAAATTGATGTTTAGCAGAAGTTGTTGCAGAAATTTACAAAGGAACGGGTGATTAAGGGAATCGAAAAGTTGCTAGTTTTTTTTTTTATATATATAATAGTGCTATCTTGGCTCTGTTTTTTTTGAAGAAACTAGAAAAAAGATGAGGAAACTGAAAATACGTGCACATAATCCCATTATATTATTTAGAAGCATTTAATTATTTAAAGCTGTCAAGCCAAGCCAAGCATGCATACTCACATAGCATATCACACACATTCATAAATCGGATGTGAATATGTTGGATTTCGATAAACAATGGGCATTTAATCAAAGAAAAACGAGAATGGGTTTCTAGCTTTGTGAAAGTTTTGAAAGGGATAGAATGGCCAAAAGTCAAAATACAATAAATATATATCATATACAAACAGCATTTAAACGCAACGAATAAGGAATCGGAATTAAGAACTGCATTTGTAATTTTGTTTAAAGTTTAGTAATGTTTACAAAAGGAGAAGCTACTCGACTTGGCTTAGCATCCTTTTTTAATAGTTGTATTTACAAGCACTAGCTTCTACAATTCATTAAAAATGGCAACTACTAAATGCTTCGTCTTCAATAAATAACATGATGATGAGCAATCTTCTTTGATTTTGATTGATATAAAAGGAAGGAAAGCTTAGATTAGAAGAGGCTGTAATTTCAGAGCTTCTTAAGGGCTAAAAAGTTCTAAGCCAAAAGCCACAATTCATTGAAGATGAGAATGAAATAGCCGATTTTAGAAGAGAATGGCAAATAATTTGGGAATCCCATTTCTGCTATAGAAGCAATCCACTTTTCTTACTAGAGTGTTTCAACAAATAGACTGTAGGACGAAGTAGGCTGTCACAGTTCACAGCTGGGATTGTAAATAAAAGATCTCTTGAGTTGATTTCTTATACAAATACAATAATAGTCCACAGTCCTTATTTTAGTACATAAATGGAAGTGATTTGATCAAAGAGTGTAGTGGTGATGAATGATTAGTAAATATTAGGGAATTGAGAAATTAAAGTATTAAATACATATTTGCTTTTGAGCTGCATCAATGAGTTATTAGATGTTTGCTTGGTATTTTAGTCAAAAGTAAAGCAATAATTTATAAATCGATGAATTGGGTTTCCTGCAAATTCAATGTGGATGTGGGCATTTGAAACTTTTATTTAAAGTCATAAAACTAAACTTGGTGGACATTTATGATTTGAGTCCATTAAGGATGCCGGAAGTGGTGGTTGAATTTACTTGTGGCTTACATTAAGAGCCAAGCGTCTCATCTTCATATTATGCTTCATTGAATATTGAAAGATATCTCGGCATGTTGTAAAATTGTAATGCATTACGTGTAGGCTTCTATTAGCCGAGAGTAAATTACTCTGATAGGTTTTATTGTTAAAGTGAGATGCAGCGATTTAATAAAAGTTGACATGGTTTGGCTAGGAAGGTAGCAGTTAGCTAAATTGTTATAAAGGTATGATTTAGGATGCAACTTGTGTGTTTATAATTTACAGACTTTATTGAAATTTTCAAAATGCAAGTTTATTGATGTTGTCTTTTGTATGAACATTTTGAACATGCCTGAGCGTAAAAGACGGCAACAAATCGCATACAAAGGCAAAACACATGAATGTGGTCAAGCGAGTAGTCGAATGGGGTTGTCCATATGAAATAGCCAAGCCCATGAAATTTCGAATTTGCACTTTGCGAACATTACTTGTCTTCTTGATTGCGATTACAAATTACGATGCAACGGTTTGCCGTATTGAAGACGAGGCGACGTTTCAAGAGATGCTTTGTTGTGCAGTAATAATAATAACAATGTCTTTTGATTCGCCAAGATTCAAGATGCTAATGTCCTCTGGCTTTTGAGTTTAAGTTGGCATTTTGGATTTACTGAAATTGCTTACATATACTGATCTTGAAAGGATAAAGGACGTTCGATATATTTATTGCATCCGGCTTGTTCTTTCTTTGTTAGCTATATTTTTTGCTTTAATTTCTTAGTTCTTAAGTTGTTGTGGTTTAGTACAACCGAAGCATTTGTTAAAAGTCCAGCAAACAATGCTAGTAAACTATTGAAATGGTAATTTACTGTGACCATCTTTTAATGAATACTTAAAAGTATACATCTTGGTTTTGAAATCTAGTAAAATGTAAAACATTTTTACGGAATTAAAAATAGAAAACTTTTTAAAGCCCACCCGACGGCAGTTTAATTTGTTTGGTACAACATGTGCCTAAATTAAACTAAATTGTCTCTCCACGGTTTATGCTAAAGGTGGTCGAGTCATAAGTTTGGTTAGAGTCTATCACCTGTTGCCTTTATAAATATTGATTGCATTAGAAGACTACATATTTCATGCTTCATAAAGTTTTTAATTTGAATTTTCTGCATGCACTTGGCCCCTTACGGCTTGTTTGGCAAGTCTAAATGTTTGTGCAGTGAAGTAGGCCTGTTGGGTTTAAAAAGTCTTGTGAATGAATGGAAAGGCTATAAAATAATATGTGTACATTACGTACAACTAAATTTCATTCATATCTCTAAATTATTAATACCAAGACTGACAATAATAAGTAATGTTAATATTAAATGTTAAAGGACATGATGAATGAGGAAGATGATAGATGGGAAGGGAATTGGCAATTTCATTCTCGACGAAGGAGCGTTTAGTTGACCGTTTGTGAAGAGTAAACTGCCTATTTAGGACAGAGTACAGTTATTTGTTACAGTGCACTGAGATTACCACCACCACCACCAAAGAGAATTCCTTGCATTATTGTCTGTCTGTCTGCATTGTTAACGGCTGTTAATGTTTGTAGTTGTAGTGGTGCTGCACATTTATGTTTTATATACATATCGTTTCGCCAATTCATTTAATGACCCTAAAGCCTTCTCTGCATCCGAGCCGTCGTAAATCGTAGAATTCGAATAATTTCTGGCTATAGGTTTTTTAGTTTTTATTGCCTTGTCTCTAAGTACACTTTTAAAAATTTTGAGGTGCACCTGGTGTGGCATTGAGGTGCATTTAATTTTTTAGATGGTACTGTACATATAGACTGCATACAAAAGCATAGAAATAAGAACGACTTGAAAGATGGGTAGCTGTGAAAATGTTGAACATGAACCTGTTGCAGGAACATGAAATGCCTCTTTAATTTGGCAAAGGTTTCGTTCCATACTGCAAATTTAATAAACTCGGAAATTGTTTGTCCAATTCATTGACCCTGAATACTATTCGAGAAATGACTTTGTATGTAGATTTGCTACTGTATTATTTTATACACCATGCTGCAACAGGAATGGCGTGGCTGGTTGGTGAGAGAAAGTTTGGCACAAGAGGCTGTAATTTAAATAATAAATCCGGTTCCGGACTTGTTTTGTTAAAGATTAACTGGTAATTAAATGAGATAGCATGTTGGTATGGAATGCAAAAGGATATAAAGTAAGATCGAGCTGATTAGTGTATTTTCTCATGTTTCTTGTTGTCTCTACTTCCGAATTGGCTGGAGGTGAAAAAGTGCAAATAAAATTACATACGCATGTTAGTTTTAGTTAAGAGAGGAATTAGCTGGAAATTCATGTTTTTGTCGTATTTTCCTGTTGAGTTAAAAACAAATTATGTTTTCCTTTTAAATAATTTAAAAGTATAAGCTAATCAAATGTTTTCCAATAAATTAAAATCCTATAATACACTGCACATAAAATTATTAATAACTTGGGTTAGCATTGAACTAATTCATTCATTAGGTGACGATAGATAGAATAAGTCTAGGTATTACTTTGGTGCCATAATCTGTAATTCTGCAATGCACATTATTTGGGGATTGCCATATCTAGTTGAAATAATTTATGGAAGTAGCTCATGTTTCGGATAACGAATTATATATGAAAGCCAACAAATGCCTAAGACGAGATGGCAAGTACAGTGGAGTAAATTGCTAAGGGCTTTGTTTTTTATCACGATTTTGACGAATGAATGAATATTCAGTTTGAAGGTATTGGATTATTTGGATTATTCTTTGACCAATTGTTAATTTAAAATAAATTAATCAATATTAGTTGACCTCCAAATGATAATAAATTTATGAGGATATGATTTAGTAAAATAATTTTGACTTTAAAAAGTGTGATATCGCATTCGGTATTCCCTGAAACGAAGGTAAATTAGTCATTGCATGATCAGCTTTGCCTTTAACATACTATACATTTTTAAAAGATTTAAAACCAGATTTAAGTCAATTACACCGTAAAGTGTAAAAAATTCATAGATATATTTACTAGACGTGGACATGGGGGATTTTTGATATTCGCTATAAAAGATCGTCACAGAATTGCATGCAAATTTGGTCACTGATCTCTCCACATTAGTCTCACTGAAGATCATTGAGGCATTTCAAGTAGTGAGAGACTATCCACTTTTTATGCAAAATACTTAGACAAAAATGTGGATTCAATTGAAAACCCTTTGTGTGTATCTGCCTGTGTGGTTTGACTTCTTTTCGTAAAATTCAAACCGTAGAGAATGAAAAAGCCGGTGGACATGGACATGATGATCAAATCTTTTTACAAGAGGTACTTCCACATATTACTAACTGCACACTCCTTTATTGGCGAAAGTCTGGGCAGCTTTATAATTTTATAATAGTTTTATGTACTGGTAGTTAGTTAGTTGGTAGTGCATGCAATATGAGTTGATGCTATAAAGTAATCTGTAATTGAAATTCAATGCAAGAGTAATTGAACGTGTGAAGCTGTAAAGATTTCTAGTGTGTGAAGGTTTTAGTTGTCGTTCTTAAGATTATTTTAAATGCTAGTTATTTCAGGTGCATACTGCATATAATGATAATACTTTTATAAAAATACGATATTAAGATAGTGTTTAAGTGTGTTTAGTGCTAGGTAGTAATTTGGCTGAGTCTGTATTGAATGAAGGAATGTAGAGTTTTTTGTGGCAGTGTTATTTGCATCATGTACGTGGTACTGGTTCTTAGAATTTTGGTGAAAAAGAATGAAAGCTGTTGCGGTAGCGATTCGCTTATTTCAAGGCTTTAAAAATAACTCATTGGTTCTTATCCTGTTGAAACTATGTAATAGCTTATAGTATAAACTGGTGGATTTTAGGATTAAAAGATTCTTGAGTGAGCTGATGAAATCGCTTGTTGTATTGTTGAAAGGAATGAAACACTGTTTCATT
>JAQGBQ010001266.1:0-12545 GCA_034698485.1 Vertagopus arboreus
ATAAACGAAGAGCTCTAAGTTTACCCGCTTCTAAACATGATGATGGAAAAGAACCAGAACGAGTTCGTCGGTAAGACCAAATAATGTTTTTTTTTTAGCTAGAAAAGATTTATTAAACCTATTTCTTTAATTGTATGATGTTTTTTATTATTGTTTTAGCCCAATGAATGCATTCATGATCTTCAGCAAACGACATAGAGCTCTTGTGCATCAGAGACATCCAAATCAAGACAACAGAACTGTGTCAAAAATCTTAGGCGAATGGTGGTACCAGTTGGGTCCTGATGAAAAGCAAAAGTACCACGCGTTGGCGTCAGAGGTCAAGGAAGCCCATTTCAAAGCTAATCCTGGATGGAAATGGTGTAGTCGTGACAGAAGAAAGTCTTCAAGTGGAGCTGTTCCTCCAGGACTTGATGGAAACAAGAAAAGACGTTCAAGTTCCAATGAAGATGGTCCGTTTGGATCTAGGCCAGTAGCTCCAGAAGGAGTTTGTATCAATAGCTCTGTTGAATCAGGAATTGGCAGTGGAACCACTGGAGGTGAAGCAAACAAGGGAAGTGGAGATTTTTCAGATGAAGAGGATAGAATGGTACTTGATAAATCTATGTTATATCTGTTATTAGAAAATATGTGCATAAATAAAAATATATTAATGTCTTTAATTCACAGGTTATATGTGATGATATTGATCTACAATGCAAGGAAAAAGTTTCCGATTGTGAATCTGACTTTGAATCAGACAACAAGTCTCATGGAAGAACAACATTTGAGTCTACAACTCAATCTCAATTCTTGATCAACAGGCAACAATCTAAACCAACTGCTCTTTCGTCTTCAGGTGTGACCGTTTCAGGAACGACAATATTAACTACAACTACTACACCAATTTCTATTGTGACGCCGACCAATACTATTAATAAACCTAAACCCATACGGTTACCTTCAGACCCAACATCCGGAGGAAATCATTTTTTGACTGCCATTTCTCCTTCAATTCCTAAATTAGTTTTTCAACCATCTGGTAGTGCGTTCCGATCAATGCCCAGTCCGAAAGAACCAATACGGGTAAGAAAACTTAATTCATTATTATCTTACAATTTCTGTTGAGTTATTATTGATTTTTACATACCTACTTTTTCAAACTTAGATTGGAGGAACTCATGAAGTTGGGGATGGAAATGATATTAATTCCATTTCTAAAGGACAAACAACACATTTGTTGACGTTTACTCAAGTTACATCTTCAGGAGCGGTACCAACGCAAGCACTATTAGTACGACCGACGATTACAATAGGAAACAAGGTTGCTACTACTTACCTTACTCTTATTAAACCTGTTGATGCTCCACCAGTCAATACTTTTGGTACGTTTTAATCAATTGCAAAATAATTATTCAGAAACATTTATACCTAAATCATACAGACTGCAGTTTTTAATGAATGAGGGTTTTTTTTAGTAGGAACGCAAGATGATTCTAAGATCAAAGGATCCGTCGTAAGTGTGCCAATGATACAATCGTCGCCCAGTGCTTCCCAGAACATTGAAAGCGTACCAATGAAAACGGTAAGAAACAACAGCTCTGGATTTTATTTGATCTATTATTATTAGGCTTTTGTTATTAATTTTTGACACTAAAATAGGAGTCCATCAAGGAAGAAGAAAAATTAGAAGGCTCCGGGAGTGGTACCATAAAAGTAGTGGTATCCACTGCACCTTTCGTTTTAGCACCAACACCTGCCCAGCTTGGAAAAGCTCCGCTTCAGAGACGTCAATCACAAGGAAATTGCTTACCCTTGTCATTTAATAATCCTTTAGTGGGTTCTCAGTCAACAGAGGTTAAAGAAGAAGAACAGTCACCGAATCGAACAAATTCACCATCTGAGATGGAAATTGATGAAAGTGTACAAGACGAAGCGTCTCATTCTAGCCCCATTGAAAGCCAGGTACAAGCTGTCAACTCTGAGGAAATAGAAATCGTGGAGAAATCCGAAGACGATTTAAAGGAAGTGGGACCCGATGTAGGAAATTCTAGCTTTAAATGCTTCTTTAAAAAGAACGTCGAAGATGGCATGGAAAAGTAAAATGAAACTACTTAAACTGAATAAGCATCTACTTATTTTTTGTACTAATTTAATATTTTCTTGTGCACAGGGTATTGGAGAAAGTAAATTTTTCAGAAAAGTTTTCCCATCTTCCTCAATTTAAGTTTGACGATTGTCAGTCTCCGAGTACTCTGTCAATGCCTTCAAGCCCAAGAGTTATTTTGAATAGTTTTAGAAAGAAACGGATGCCTTCTGGTAAGTTAATAAGATAATATTTTTTGTTTTCAATAATACTACTTGATTTAGGTATTCAAACATTATACTTTCTAATTAAACAGCAACAGAACCAGAAAACTCCAACTTTTTGGATAAAGACATGAGCCATTATGACTGTGCTTCTGCACCTGTAAAGTTGACAGGTTCAACGTTCTTCGGACCGGATTTTAACTTGGAGGCATTTAAACGTAAGCTTACACCGTTTATTAATTTATTTATTATCATTCAATTTTACAACAATGGCTATTAATGTATATATATAGATGACAATCCAAGTGGAGTTTCCACAACCCTAAGTGTTAAGCTACCAAACGAAGAACGTAGCATTCCATCTTCTCCGATGATGTTGTCTGTTGATCGAACTCCTGGGCCAGGTCCTCTCAGCTCAAGTTTCAGTGCCCTTCGTTCACCACGAACTCCAAAAACTCCAGCAAATATGAACAGAGGTGTCGATACTGGAATGGAGAAAGGACACCGGAAAGTTTTAGAACAGAGACGTCAGCTGGTGGTCCAGTTGTTTGAAGAAAATGGTTAGTTTATTTTCATATATAACCTATTAATACTTTTTTAAGTTTTCTATAACTTAATAAATTTTAATAATTTTTAGGATTATTTCCAACCACCCAAGCAACATCAACTTTTCAGGTACTTGCTACATTTTGATTAAATTTCAGATAGCAATAGCTTCATTGTTTAACAGTATTTATTGTTTTGTTTTCAGAACCAACACGCGGACGTGTTTCCAAATAAAGCATGTCTTCAGCTAAAGATCCGTGAAGTAAGACAAAAACTAATGTCGACCAATCCAGCTCAAGGAAGTCAGTTGGGTTCTGCCACTCCCAGCCCCCTAACTCCAAGTGCAGGTTCGGATTCGACATCGACCTATGATCTTCCGTTGACTCCAGCTACTCCGATTGACCAAGATGCTTCTTCCTCTTCGCATTCCCACGGGCATCAGCCTCACGGACCTTCGGGCTCTTCGGTTCATCAAGGAAGTTCGTAAAGTGTCATGGATATTCCGTTCGTGTTGCATAACCGGTTGAGAATCACCTACCAATAATATTGGGAACTCTTCCCGAATTTCGAATGTAATGGTGGATAACGATAAGCAAGGTTATTTATTGCAAACCTTGACTTACCTTGAGTGAGTACAAATATAAGCTTAAGAAGTAATATTGAATGCATTTTTTCGAGGGACTATGGGTAGATCTCTGTAATGAGCTATAGATGAAATGTATTTTGTTAGCGAATTGATACATACTTTAAATACAATAAGCTGTTAGTTAGGTACAATAGTTGATCTGGTAAATGTAATCTCGAAACTGTTTCTTTTGCAAGTATTACTCAGCTTTGAATGTTTGGGACAGGAGCATTCTTATTTTGAGCTTTGTATTCTAAAGCAGCTACAACGCTGAAAGTGCATCTTGTGTGGAATTGTGATGATTATTTCCTTCTTAAAAAAATTCAGCTATTAAAATCACACAATTCAACACTTTTTTGACGAAATAATTTCAGTAATTGAAAAGAATTAACTTGAATGTAAACCTAGACCCTGTTCGTTTTGTGTAGAGATTGGTCATAGTTGTCGGCGTAGCTTATCGATTTGGTCTTTCCAGCTAGCTATATCCCAAATATTTGAGATTGAAAATGAAATTGTACTTGTACATTCAAGCTCAAAGTGTTACAATAACTCGTAGAATGGAGTTTTATAAATATTACATCCAGCTGTATTTTTAAGTTAATTTCCTTTAAGTATTGGAGGACACATTACTTACTTATTTTACGCCAGTGTCAGTCAGATTCCTAATAGTTTATAATAATCTACAATGTTAATTTTGTCATCGTCCCCTATCGTTTTGATGTCCAAGTAGCATATTTGCTGACCATAGCAGTTACGCCCAATGTGACCAGTTTAGCGTGAGTTCTAATGATTGATTGTTGGATGTGGTGGTGCTTATTCTTATTAATCTTTCTATTGGAAGTTGACTGAATGTATGATTAATTATCTAAGACTAGCCATTCAAGAAATCAAGTGCTGTATAAAATAATGGAAACTGCAAAGTGTATTCTTAAATCGACGTAACTTACCGTTAGTCTTTCTCTACCTTGCTAGCTTGATATGTTATGACGAAGTTAAGCTAGAGGCTCTCACTTATCACTAAGAGGCAACGTTGCCTAAAACGTTAAAATTAGTTTAATTTAGTTTGACCCTTGTCTTCTGCCAATAGATTTTTTTGATAAGTGGGAGAATAAACAACTCGGTTAGGATGACAGTCTTCGATTGTAATATTTTAAAGTGCAATTTATGATAATGCCAAAGGATAGTTTCCAACCGGATTAGATTATTTGGAATGGGTATATAATAAGTCTATTATATTTTGACGAATCTTTGCGCAATTCCCTGTAGTGCAACCTTTTGCAAGTAAATACTATATTAGTTACGCATAATATTAGTTTCTCAGTCTACTTAGTTTTGTTTTAGACACTTTAGTTATTGTATTTATTAATCTTATATTATGGGATTTATTGTGCGTACGTAGTTGTATGATGTTTCCTCATTAGTTAAGTGTGTACGTCTTGTTGTTCCTTCCATCTCTTTCTCTTTGTTATTGTCAATCATGTTACAATGCTATACGGTAAAATAGCAGATATATAATTATTATATTTCTAGAATCTAGCTAATAGTAAAGTATCGTTTCGTATTTAAATATATTTAGACCTATTCACTGCCCCAGGTTAAAGGTAGCATTGGTTTACAAAATGCAATCATATATGTGTGGGGTAACATCCCCTCTGTAATTCTACAATCTCATAACCTAAGGTAGAAGACAATGATGTTACTTAAGTTATTATATAAAATGAAACAACGTAGATCTTAGGTGGGGCACAAACAGGCTATAATAATAAGTAAGAATACTAAATAAATGATGATAAGATGATAACAAATGGAAATAAAAATGCACTTCTTCGGAATATAAAAATGTACATGGATTTTGTATCCGGATTGTTTTTATTTTAAGCAAGCATTATTGGCAAAAAAACTTCTTTGTTGTATACGAATATTAATTAACCACGCAATTAATGGATTTAATCAGAGGTTCGATCTTTTTTAACCAACTTTTGTGATATTGAATACCATACATCATGAAAAAGGCGTGGAAGACACAATGAAATGTGTATGTTATTGAACTAACCGAACGCTACTTAGGTACATACCACCAGCCACGAGCTGTCAAGATTCTAAAAAATATCATTTGATCAACTCCAGGATTTTTTTTGTGCAGATTGCATTATTATTACAGATCGCAAAACAAGATTGAAATTTATTAAGCACCAAGAGCGAAGGAGTTGTCGAATAAATTAAGAGCAACTGATTTAAGACAGAGGTAGATTCTGATTCTTGATAAGCTCATGTCAAGTGAATGCCTTAAAGTAAAACTTGTTTCCGTTTTATCATGGTTACACTCTGTTGGCAATAATTATTCTCACCCCAAGGGTTAAAGTTCATTTACATTTTGAATAATTTAACTGGAAGAAAATATTGCAATTTCTATGAGCAATAAGCCATATTTCAATGATCGATTTGACAAACAAACTTACCAAACAAAAAAAAACAAGAAGGGAGACAAGGAGATGATGAATTATTTAAAATCGGTTTAGATTTACGAGAATTTGTGCATTGAACAATGTATAGAAAGATCAATAGACAGATTTTATTTGCATAATAGCCTCAGGGAGAGCTGTGGAAGTAATTCTTCATCCTTAACTAAATCTTAATCTTTGGCCAGCTCTAGAATAAGACAGCAGGCTTTGGCTCGGGTTTGTCGGCGGTAGACCGGAATGATGAGCTTAGACCTTAAGCCTCCAGACATAAGATTTTCAAAATATGATAAGATGATGGAACAAAGGAAAGTTCCATTATATTTACTAACAAACAAGCATAATAGTTCTATAGATTTCCAGATCTTATTATTGTTTAACATTGGTAGCTTCATTTTCATCTTGGAATTCGAGTTATGAAAACTGAACTGAAAACTAAAACTTGGAGACTTTTAATTCAGATATTTACATTTATAAGTAATAAATTAATTACAGAAGCCAAGAGTCAAAATCGTTGATTTAGAACAATTGGAAAATACAAAAGTTCTTAACTGGCGTACATCAACAGAAAATTTGCATATGTGTATTTGAATATACATTTTAGGTATTAACTGTTTATAAATCTTTATAAAAATAAATCTATATAAATACACAAACCTTTGATCTCTGTATAGAACTGTATAGAAATTGATGAACTTAAAAATCTCAAAAACCAAAACACAGACATTCATGTAGAAGAATCGGAGGAATACAGAATTCTAAACGGAACAATTGTTGGACCAGAAAGTCTATGTGGATAAAGGAAATACAGGAAATGAACTAATGTATGATAACTTTTGTTTCTAAATAAATAAAGAGAATAACATTGGATGTCAGCCAGTGTCAAAGTTTGTACAGAATGCCCGAAAAGAATTGTGATGACCATTACATGTACATATATAAGAGAGCACAATAAACTAGAATCTAACACGTTTTAGTTTTTATTTAGACCCTTATTGGTGCTAGCTTTTTTTTCAGAAGTTCTTTTTTTTTATAAAAAAGTTACAGTTCACTGCAAATGACATCTTCTGTAAATGTAACTGATTTTAGATTTTTGCTCTACTAATAATTTGGTTGATAATTCATTTTGAACCTAAAAGTTTTCAACCTCTCTGAAAGCTTAACAGTATGTCATACATACTGTTAGAAACTATGTATTATACGTTGAGAATTGATTTGTCAAGTGTATTTAGTGTGTTCATAATGATAAAATGGATTTACAGATTGCCAATGGTTTATCACGGAAGAAAGATATCGCTAACTCATGTTGCTACTTAGAAACTTAGAATGAGATGCAATGTATCGTTTCTGATTTATTGTTTGAAAAGCACTTGCGAGAGATGTAATTTGTCACACGTGGAGGACAAAATTGGACGATACAAGTAAAAATGAGATACTGTTTTTATCTTGAGTTTTATATATGTTCATCGGTAATTGCTTTTTCTCCTCTTAGTTATTATCAGGGTTGAACCATCTCGCAAAAATTGCTTTTTGCTGTTGCCCTAAGAGGAAAAGTCGGAAATGCGGATAGTTGAACAAAAGAAACAAGCTTGATAAACTAAAAGTAACAAACAAGTAGAAGGATAATGGTTGACACAAAGTTAAGCTGAGTAAAAAATGGTTTCATAGTTTTTATGCCAACTATTATCAAGTTCAAACCAGGTCTAAAAACTAAATACAAGCTACTTGAAATTATCTACCAATTTTTTTTAGAACAAACAATACATCACATTTACTTCCGTCGTTAGTACCGTTAGTTTTATTTCAAGGATGCTTCAAATCGTGCACAACTCCTAAAATTTAAAATCCTACCCGAATTGGCCTAAAATGTCAACAACCGAAAAATGATGAGCTGAGTGTTCGAATACTTTCAATTTTATTACACAAAAAATCTCTATGTAACAGAAGCTAGGATCCGGTTAAGAATTTGTAATCAAATCCACCAAGCTTAGAAAGTATTTACGACTTTCCCCGTGATTCCGTCAACATGGAATGACGGGCTCGTGACTCGTAAAACTGAATTTTATTCGACGACTGGATTCCTCAGTCAAAGTCTGAAGCTTGCAAAATTATTTGCACACTTGGTTCATTTGTAAGAACATGGTGTCAACTCGTACATCGTAAATCTCACCAAGTGAATTGCTCTGTATTTCATTTGTGGTCCTAAACACCCCCCAAAAACGCACAAAATACATAGTATAGAATTTGACTCTGTCGGAATTCCATACTCAATACTCAGCATTCAACATTATGACTTTTGTTTTTATTGCATTTTTTTCTTAAGTTTATTCATTTCTGTGTAACATTTTGCTTTAACTTCTAACTTTAAGTTTTTTAATGTGACGATTGCCGATGCCTAAACTTCTAACTCAGAAATTGTTTTTCAGAGTAAGTCTAAGAAACTGAATCGAAAAAAAGTTCAAAGCAGTGTATCTAAACTATATGCAATAAGAAAATATCAGGACATTTTTAATCCAAATTTCGTTCGATGATTATTTTCGTTTTTTGTTTTCCAATAATGACACCTTCTTGAATTAATTTTGAAATATTCATAATCTAACTATTATAAACAAAAATATTCGTATTTCGTTGAAAATATAATATATCGATTACATATAATATCATAGGTTAGTATTTTTTCTTTTTTACTTAATTTGTAAAACTTCGATTCTTTGCAATGTTTCTATTGAATTACTTTTGCAGATGTGCTTCTTGAATTTGAATGGGGTTCATTTCGAATTCGAAAAGTAAAGTTAGTTTAAATAACGGGTTAAATTAATTCAAGCTTTTAGGTATTCCAAAAATAAACATTAAGATAAGCATAAATGTACAATCAGAATTCTTAAGGAAGATGTAAATCTTACAAGTGACATAGTTTCGGCATTTTCATGTTTTTATAGATGACATAAGATTCACGCTTTCATACGGGACTGAACATTGTATTATCAACAAAGTTAAACTAATAGTAAGATGATGATGAGGATGTTGAGGAAATTGTTTTTCAAAAATCTCATCTCGGGCCACCCAAGAGGACTAAACTCAATACGTAAGGCTTACTGTCTCTTTTCTAAAATAGTATTACGCATAAGAAAGTGTTGAGCCGATCTAAGATAAATCCTTTCCTATCGCTTATCGGTGTTTAGAGAAAAATGAACCAGAAAGAAAGACGACCTAACTTCGTTGTGTCGTCTTAGTCTTAAACTTGTTAGACGGGTTGAAACATCTCTATTCTATATATATATCCTAAATCCAAGCGGAAATTATTTTTTAAACACTAGTTTAAAAACTATTTTGGTGCGATAGCTAATAATGCATATGCATAATGCATACACCGGACGAACAAATTAAATTGTTAAAAGTTTTTAAAAAAAACTACAGAGCCATTTTGTTTTTATTGTTTCAAGTAAGGTAGCGGAAGTGACTTTTTATACACCGCATTCTCATTGAGCTTGCTATTGCCAAAAATGAAGTTTAATTGACATCTTCTTTTTAACACTTTCATACAAAAAAAAATCTATTTGGAGATTTCGATTTTGTGAGTTTTTAAATGACATGGTATAGTGTCATACATGTCAACAATAAGTAAAAATTAATACTCCAAACCAACGCGCTGTGAAAAGCTCAAACGAATCCTTTGAACTCGAGTTCGAATCTGTGATGTCGGTATTACCTTTCATTCAATCCTACTTAATTTATTGCTCGGATTTGAGTCACTCTTTTTAATCTCGGCGTGTGGTGTGGGAGAACATAAAACACTTAGAACAGACAGCTCTTATGGCTTCGGTTTTTTTAAAAAGAAAAGAAATATATGTTCTGGCTATTCATAGATATTTATATCTTATTAGGTAGTTTGCTTTGAGGAAATGGTTTGACAAGTGTAAATACGATATATCAAAAATAGGATTCGTGAAATGAATGAATGAGTTAGTGGCGTGCAATGCCGTTGTATTGCGATTGCCAGGTGCTTTCTTCGACTTGGTCTTATTGTTCATTTTTACTTTTTATGAAGCTAAGCAGGCTCTATTGCTTCATGATTATTTAGCGTGTTTGTAGGTAACGATTTTCTACCCCCAAAAGACATTCAACTTTCCGAGTTTCAAAGTTTCAATCCAACAGTTGCCTTTTCGAGATAAAGTAAACGCTTCCGTAGTATTATCATACATGTAGCTGTTCTGCATTCGGAAATCTACATTGGATTGGAAGATGGATGGGATACTTCATTAGGAACCATTCTTTATACTTAGTACTTGAGTTCTATTTAATGTATAGTGGTATGTAGTGCTAATAATAGTGATGATGGCGGAAAAGTATGTTCCTCGATTACTAGACTCCATAAGCTCACTTGACTTCTATAATAGTTCTAAAGGAATTCTAAAATCAATATCCTCTCTTTCCATGCTTATTTTGCTTCACTCTTCCGTTCTTCCATAAGAAACGAGACGAGAGCCCCACTTGAAAGTTAATGAATGACTTGTTCACTCACTAAGTAAGGGGGACCTTTCCCTTGACCCAGAGGATTATAATGAGTTCCTCATGCAAAGCTCTCATCATACTATAGCACTATATATATATAATTAATCATAAAGTACGTTTGAGAGTTGCATGCTAAATCTAAATTATTCCAAGCATCCGACAATCCAACCGAACATTGTGTTAAATGTTTGTAAAAAAAACTCCCTTCTGGAATTAAACTCAAAGATTGTTAGAAAACAAAACCAAAATCAAGTGCCAAGTAAACTTCCATTTGTAGTATTCCTACGTCTTTTATTTAAAAGCTTTGAGTTTGAAAAGGTCTTTGGAATTGTTTCCACAGAATTCCGGTCCAAAATGGAACAGAAGTCAGAAAAAATTAATAGCACGGTAATTGCAGACTCACTCCTTACTTCAGATTACACAAGGAAAACATTATTTTAGCTGTTTGACTTCAATGGCACTTAATGGGCAATTATATGACAGTGCTACGGGTCATTTAAACCTTTTATGGATGCTAAGTTACCCATTCTCTCTCATCTCGCAGATTGCAGATGCAACCGTAATTGCGTGATTTGGAAGATAGATCGGTCAAGATACGAATACTTTTTGCTGGAATTGTTTTTTAGTTTTAGTCTTTTACATCTGAAGCCAAAATTCATATTCCAGATGTAGATAACTATCATTTATCCCCGTGTAAATTACGTCCAGTGTTTTTTAATGCCAACCCAAAATGGTCAATAAACAATCAACCTATTTTAAACTCTGCTAAAATGTTCCTAAAAATCTAGAAAGTGAAATATTTTCTCTCGATAATGGACACCATTATAAGGAAACGAGTGTTTTGTCAGAAATAACTACGACGCATTTTTGGGATTAAATGGAAACCAATAAAGGATATTTTCCAAGATTCTAAGCCCGTCAACTACCATTATTATTATTTCTTTCATAAAGTGCATCGTCCCAATTTCTTCTCTAAAAGAGTCCACTCCATCAAATTCAAGACATTTTCTTCATAAAATTCAAGACCTTACTACTTAATATAATAGCAAAAACATGAGAGTTGTAATGTTGATCTTGATCCTCTCATTCAGTTTCCAAGCTTTTATATTCCTTTCTCACTCAATACCCTCTTAGATCTTAAGAAGGGCAAAAAGTCTGAAGATATCTTTTTCAAAGCTTATATATGTATGTAGAGATACAGGGAAGATATTATTGGATGAACAAGACGCATTTTACTTGTACTTACGTCCTGTCAAACCCGATCTTCTTAAAAAGGAGTATTCTTCAAGGAATCCGAGGAAAGAGCGGACTAAAGAAGATCTGGCAAGAAGACCTAACTAAAGAGCTAAACAAAACAAAAACACTCATCATCATCATCTTTTCTCTTTTCTATAATACCTCGTGTATCTTTAGCTCCAGAGAGCTGGGAACACTTTTCTTAAAGATTACGTACAAGAAAACACCAACCAGGGTGTCAAGCTTAGAACATCAAGGCTTATCGGATCGTTGTACAGAGTTTCTCTCTACAAGTCTAGATTAACTGGATTGGTGTGTAGATCGGATGAAAGATTCTGTTTGAGAACTTTATGAAACGAAGCCACAGAGTTGAAAACCTCAGGAGGAACAACAACGTCTCAATTTGTTTCATGAACACTTGGTCCCAGAATGATTCATTATACAAGAATATTTCTGGTGTGGTCCAGCCATGAAAATGAAACTGTTCTACTGATTTAACTTCATAAATCATCCTTTTAAGACGTACTAATTGGCGACATGCTAATTCCTTCAGTTTAACTTTAGGTTTCATTTACATGTCATCTATTGTTTTTAGACCGAGCCCTGCAGTTATAATTCATTTACTTTTGTCTTGGGCTGTTTTTCAAACTGCTTAAATTCCATGAAGAAACCCATCCCCAATTTATACTAATCTTAATTCATTTTCGTCTTTACATAAACTTAGGAAACTGGATTTATTTTCAGCCTATTGTTGATTGCACAACTTTTCATTGAATGTAGATGAGACTAATACAGAAAGCCTTAGGTATATTCTACTAATCGTCGAAAGTTATATTTCTTTGAAGTAAACTTTCTGGTGACTTTCTATAAAACCTCAT
>JAQGBQ010001267.1:0-12543 GCA_034698485.1 Vertagopus arboreus
CTAGTTTCCGTCCAGATTAAAAAGGGAAAGCCAATGAAAGACTTTATTTCAGACTATTTTTTTGTCCCAGTGTTATATTTAATGCTCGTATTAGGTTATATATATATATATATACTATAGATTCTGGGTATCTTGAACCTTTTGATGTGCACACACACTTTGAAGGTATTATTATAAAGTCCATTAAACCTCAATGACTGGGAATTTAGAGGTTCTCTTATTTCCCTTCATCTTTCATGTTATTAGCTCCACAATTAGCTGAAGAAAGGTCTTTATTTTTTCCATGGGTAAACGACAGATCAACTTATTATACCCGAGCCACACTTATGAGCTCATAATTGTTACTATATGAATAGAAATAATAAACACAAGATTCAAGCTTGACTTGCTTGATGTTATCAAATTGTAAAGTATAAATCCTAATAGTGGCTCTTTGTACAATAAATAATCTATTAAAGGTTTAGAATTATTGTTCTTGAGGAGGTTTCAAAAAAAATCATCAAAAGACGGGTGATTGGCATGAGCAAATATTTCGGTGTTGTAGTAGAGCTATTAGAATGGGACGAATGAAGGGTTGATATAAAAAAGAGGCTGTCATAAACTGAGAGTTATGATCACTCGTCCGATTATGAATGTGTAGGTGATTTTTTTTGCCTCTGAAAAGATGAGTGTAGGAATAGAATTAGAGACCGGAATATTATTATTATTAATACAAAAAAGTTTGGATTAGTGAAGAGTAAGGAACTAAGCTTACATGTATTTTTTTAATATTTCATATAATATGTATTTTTATATATGTGATGATGATGAACACATGAACATTTTGAAGATGAGCATATCAGGCCATCCATCTCTTTTTTACACAAGTCCTCTTGTTCACTCAGAGTTTTTGAACAAAGTCTCTCTGAGGTAATAATAAAGCCTGGTTACTTTCCTCATCATCAGATCATCATACTACATATACTTTTAAAAAACTTTAAAAGAGAGGTTGATCGTCTTTCTGTTCTTCTTCTCATCCATTTAACAACAAATATCTCGCTCCGATGAGTCAAACTAACATCTTGTCAGAGACAAAGTTCTCAATTTTTTTCTAGACATTTCAAACTCGTCCTCTACTTCTAATATTATTAATATGTATTATTCCATATTACATTCGTATATATTTATACGAAAATTCTTTATTATTTTTTCTGACCAGAATAAGGTTCCCATATAGTCATATTCAGTACATTTACAATGCAGCTTATTATTTCCCATCTCATTGAAATATTGCATTTTTCTAAGAACACTATAAGGAAGAAGAGTAAACTAATTCCAAAATATACAGATAGTTTGTAATAAATGATCCCGCTTTGGGGGTTTACAAATTACATATTATATAGTTCGTGGTTTTAGAACAAGTTAAATTCTTTATTTTCGATGACCATATACTTTGTTTAAAATTTGTATGAATCTTCAGTGAAGCCAAAACCCGAAAGCATGAAAGTACTCGGGAATGTGAACACAAAAATGATTATCATTATTGTCTCCCCCAATTAATAAACAGGCTCCAGTTTTGATATGCATATATTTGATAAGCTATTTTTATATCCAAGGTTGCTCGTAACGTATATTCCATGTAGATATTGGACAAATGAATGACATTCCATTACTCATTTTCTCAAAAGAGGCAAGAAAAATTATATATTCTGAATTCCATTCATAAAGTGACTGATCTCATTACATCTAATCAGTTACTGAGTCACATTTACATATTATAAGTAGGTAGAAAATAGTTGACGTATTAACAACGGTAGATCAACTACCTACATGCTCCCGAAAGATTGATTTGGATCCTTGCCAGACATGCAGATTGAAATTTATTAATAACTGGTGGATTTTATTATTTCTAATTTCAGCCGTGCTTAGGACATTTGGGACAGAAAAATTATTAAATGTACATAATCGTTCTGAACTAAATCGTTTAAGAATTGAACGGCTCCAATGCTAAGATTAAAATAGAGTCTCAAATTTGGTTATGGTTAGTACGATAATCTCAAAACCGCTGAAGGACAAGTACACACAACAATTTTGATATTTGAGTTGAAGGGCAAATAATCAAAGCCCTTAAATCCCTATTTGTGTGGCAACTTTTAGTGATTAGACTAGAAACAGGATTGACAATTTTATTCTTAAGAGACACTGTTTTAATCCGTCTTTTAAGTCTACAGCAGTTTAAATACCTTCACGTGCAGTACAAGTACAACGAACTGCAAAGTACTCAATACAGTTAGAAGCATATTAGCTAATTTAATCCTGCAAAAACTAATAAAATCTAAAACAAAGAGCTCTATACAAATATAGACAGGTAAAAATAATTGGGATTAAGGTAGCATGTACGGAATTCTAAATTAAAAAGTATGCATGTGTTAGTTAGAGTCAAGAGTTTAAAGAGTCAACAACAATAAGTAACATTTTATTTTTATGTACCTGTTTTGAGTTTTGAGATTATTAGTGGCGAGTGTGGCCAGCTGAAAAGAATTTCATATTTACGAGATTGATACGATTTATTTTTTATTGTCAGGGAAGAAAATGATATTTTTTACATGCTAGGTGGTTCAAGTAATGATAGAGAATAATGCAATTTATACGAGAAAAGAAATAATGCAGGGCATCAAAACTCGAATCTAAATTACGAATACGGTGGATTGTGATGGAAGTATAGGGAATTATTCGATTGTCAATTCCACCTCGCCACAATAACCTCTAAAGAAACAATTGAAAAGTAATAAAGACTCATTATTCTGTTATTAGTCAATTGTTTTGATTTTGATTATTACTATTCACTCTATACCAAATACCAAGCTACATGGAACTAACAATATAAGTACTACCCAGTCGGCGAACAAGTAAATTATTTTTATTTACTCGAACTTTATTTATTAAGCTCAGCTTGCCAAAACACAGATTGTTTTTGCTAGTTCAAATAATAGAGCAGTTTTGTAGTTTGTAATTTCTTACACAATAACAGCCAACTGGAAGTTCTTTGTTGTTAAATTGGACGTAGTGTTGGTGGTAATGTTAAATTAGAGCAAAAATAGGAACTAAAAGAGCTGAACAAGTGGTTGTAGATAAATCAAGATACGATCTTCAAAAACACTCATATATTATCTTTTAAATGAACAAGTTTTCACCCATAGGTGAGTAAAAATATATCTATAGACAAGTATTTATAGTGTACCATGTACTTTTAGAAGAAGACCAGGATATTCCTTATGAGAGAGGTGATTTTTTTAGAGAAATAAAGAAGCTTCTTAATTGGTTCTTGGTTGGTTAAGCATTAATAGTTTTGTAAATGCTAGAAGTAAGCAGAATCGTCTGAATCATACAAGTACTATTAATACGTAACATGACCAACGTGACAAGACGAAGGGTGAACAGTACTATAAAAGTATATAAAGTATGATAAAGGAGTTCCAAAAAGAGGCAGGATGTTTTGATAATAAGAGATTTCACAAGAAGTTTATAATTTTAGTGACCCAGGTGGAAAAGATGGTAAAGGTACTACGGATTGGATTTGCCAAATAAGTAAGTGCAAAACAAGAAATTGAGTGACGTGAGTGTTTTTTGCTCTCAATAAAATTTATAAATCCTCCGTCCATTAATACATGCTGTTTGCTTGTATGTATACACAACACGAGAGATAGCTTTCGTATATTTTTATACATAGTCCTTTCCACGACTGAAACAATGTTAATGTTCAAGAAGTCTGAGATTCTAAGACTCCAAGTATCAACAACCCATGGGGATGAAATTCAAGTATAAATTTTATATATTGTGTACATCTGCCATGATAAAGGTAGCTGGTTGGGTTTGCTAGCTGGTAGCCAAAATCACTTTAGTTGTTTCGTCTATGCATGTACTACTAGAACATTATCATGCAAGAATGGGATTTAGCATATGTAATTCAACCAGATATCATGTGCATCTTCTTTTCCTTTGAGATGTTCTCTTAGATCTTTCTTGGATTTTTATATTTTTCTCTAAACCAAGCCAAGAATCTGTTGCCTATTACAAACCCTGTATATGTACATCATACCAGATTCTTGAGGATTTAACATTCATGTCTTTCATTTAACATCATTCAATATTATTCAAGCAAAATACCAAAGTAGTAATAACTCGTCCGACGATCAAAATATATTATTCTTGATTTTATTTCAATTCCATTTATTATTATTCTTTCGGAGATGATGATGATAATATCTTTTGATAGTATAAGCTGTAAAATCATATCAAGTTCGAATTTGAAGAACTAGGTTTACTCGAACTATTTCTAAAGGTACCTAAAATCTCCATCACCCAGTATCACAACTCTTTATTATTACTCGAACGGAAGGATTATTACATGTAATCCGTTTTGCATACTTCTTGTGTTTCAAGTTTTTAAGGTTGCCATTCTGAGGATGTATTCTGATTCTGGGAGAGAATGGAACATATTTTATAAGCATATCGTTTATTTTTATACGAGTTGGATTTAGAAGTAAGTTAGTTGATGATGATGTTGTTTGCGTGAGAGACGACTTGGTCTTCCACCCAAAAAGATGAATTTGTTATTTCTCAGCTTTGAGTGCACAATCCTACACGTCTAATTCGGCACGTAGTATTTCTTTTTCTCTTCATCACCTCACCCCTTTATCTCAGAATATCTCGGTTGTCATTTTCTACCCTTCTTGTTTTCAACAACAGTTCTGTCCAGTACAGAGGGCTGCAGATAGTAGTCAGTTGAAAAATCTGATACTTTAGCTGAATCGGAGAAGCCCAGACCAAAGTTTAGTTAGGGATTTGATAAAATCTTTGGTGAGATTACTTTTTTTGTTTTAGTCTAAATCTGTATATTATTTTAAAAGTATATTCCTGTTGTCTACAATTGTTAATTTGATTGTTAAGTGAAAGTCTAATAGTAAAAGGGTACCGGGGAATAGTGAGTCTCTGCTCAATTTTTCTACGTAGCAAAACGGTATAAATAGGTTTATGTTTAGAATTGAGAGTGTTTAAAAATATTTAAACAAAAATTACTAATAGAATGTTGATTAATTATTGTGAATTGGTGACCGTCACAACGGTTAAAGGGACCTCCTCTGATTCAATTAAGGAACACTAGGATGGATAACATAATTGATCACGTCTCACGTGTAGTTGTTGTTAGTCTTGTGGGATTCATCTCTTCTTCAGAACAAGAGTGTTATATTGTATCTGTAAATGTGGTCCGATAACACTGTGCCACTCCACAGGGGCTCTATTGTAGTTTCTTCCGCTATGGGTATAGTGAATGGGGTGCTTTTGTTGATCAGACTGATTGTGATCCAACATTTGATAATCTACTAGAATCTAGCCAAGAATCTAGTATCATGATATCAAATTATCTACTCAGTACTCAAATCAGTCCTTCCTGTGTCTGTGTTATAAAAATTTAGAAGAAAACGAGGCCTAATAATTTGCAAATTACTCTGGAGTAACCTGTTGCTTTCTGGCTAGCCAATGTTAAAAGCATTTTCCAAATACCGTAAGAGCCACCTCCTATCTATTTGTATATGGAAGGGCAATTCAATACACAAAATACCTATTTCGTATTCCTCAGGTGTTCATGTTTAGTGTTCAAGCTGGCTGAATGACGTCGAATTATGTACAGATATATGGGATAAAAAATAAACTTATGTTTTAAAACAGGGTCTGTATGATCATTTGATTCTCTCAGACTTAGGTATCTCTCGTCTGAAATCTCTAGTCTAGGTTCTAGTTGTACTATTGTAGGTGAGAAGAAACTTTTGGGATTCTTTTATTTTTTTGCACATCAAACCGATATACAAAACACTACAACAGGTTCCTATAAATTGAGTGCGAGTGAACTGTGTCTTTTAAAGCTATCAAATCAGAACACCTTTAAAGTCCAAAAGTACACTAGTATTATACCTACTCACATAGATATATATATATATATATACGTTTTAAACAAATGCTATTTTATTATTACTATTACATTTATCATTCAAGATAGTTATACAAGTTCCGTCTGTCTGAGGGAAAGTCTGTGTCATGTGTTGAATGAGTTGAAGATGAGGTCGGCATCGCATGATACGGTAGTCGTAGTTCATAGTGGTTATTCTGTAATAGCCACGTAGGTAGCTAGGTAGTAGTTAGTCTGAATAATCAAAAATACATGTTTAAGGATAAAAGTTTTCCCATACGTTTCTTTGGTTCATGTTCATGAGTATCTTGTAAAAATTTTATTGAATGAAATTCCTCGAACAAAGATGAATCATTTGTTGACTGATAAAAAAGGATGTGAATTTTGTAAAAAATAAAAATACCCCTACATGGCTTGTAATCTTTAAGATGTATTTTTAAATTTTGCTCATGAAAATCAAGGGTTTAGCCCAGAAGACTGGAATTATTATGTATTAAATAGTTGGGCAGCATTTTAGACAAAAGTACCTTACTACAAAATTGCCATCAAAACTGTCAGATTTTACAGAGTCAACCACACCATTAGATTCTTGCTAATACGTAGTACAAAGGCAAAGGTGTATAATAGGTGTGTGTAATAATAATCATTATTATTCGCTAGTAAATACGCAATAGATCTTCCAATCCAGTTTTATCACTTTCCGAGAATAGACAACAGCCGTTTGATGAATTTTAAACAGAAGGGTGCATAGCTTGGAAACAACGATTATTTTCAAACGTTTGGAATTGAATCATTCGTTTTATTAGTAAAGATTATTTTTAATCCGTTGGAATCATGAATTCAAAGTGGTTATTGGTGCAGCCTACAGGGCAGAGTGAATCGGACAAATAAATAAAATGAATTTAATCGGGATAAAAAATCTTCCAATTCTTCGTCGTCGTCGTCGTGTCGAATGTTGATCTTGAAAATAAGAATACATAAAAGAGATCGGACTCCTCGAGTGACTGACAGTTCAGTTTATTATTAAAAAAGGGAAATGGAAGGGGTTGAACTGCTGGAATGGCTTGCTTTATTCGTATATTATATTCGAATAATACTTTGATAGGGTTTAGTAAAATGCGTTGCAAAACGGGGATATAAATACAAGAGAATGTGTGGGTTTTTTTTAGGCAAAAGCCTGTCTTCCAAATCTTAGAGGTCATGCACTTGTGGTGTTGGGCCAGATGCGGTCATTTCTAGAAACAGGTTTCTGCCTCAAGTCTTTCGTCGATACTCCACATGCAACAAATTCTTACTATTGTATCCATCCATTTAGCCTCCCACGTCCACTCTCAGGTCTATTCAGTGACTAATAATAATACGGGAGACAGACTTGGCCAAAACTCTCTTTGTTTCCCATAAATGAATATTATCTCCGTAATCAAAACATAAATAGTTCCATAGAAAAAGTTGTTATTCTTTGATTCCTTCGGAAAGAAGAAAATCGAACTGATGAGAAATATGAGACTAGAATTTCATGGGGTTCGAATGGGGTTGAATGAGAAATATTGTAAAGGAATTTAATAGGATATGCATTCTTCTTTGGAATCAATTATGAGAAAATGAGAATCTCTTATTTACGTAATAGAGGATGATGACCAAGAAGGTAGGAATCCAGACTGAATAGGTAATTTTGCTCAGGTTTTGAGTGGCCAAGAATTATTACTATTATTATTATAGGATTGAAAGCTAGTTTATGGTAAAAAGAGCAATAAGTGGTTTTATATACCACTAAGGGGGATAACTGCGGTGACAGAAGAACAGGTTTGCCAGTCGTCTGGGTTTGGATGGAATTCACAATTGAAATTGCTGAAATTAGAGCCCGGAAACCTGCGTGAGTTAGGTGATCAAGAGGATATGTAAGTTTGACCTTAGCTGGAAGAAGGGCTGGAAAGCTCTTGGCTGGTATTTATATCGCATCTGGTGCTTCTTAAAAATCCCTGCCATTTGTGGAGAAATTTTGACAGTGGCGATAATCTAATGGAAGCGAAAAAACTTGTCTGTGCTACTTTTTTTGGACTTTGCGTCATGTTAGATAGTAGAATAGGTTTGAGGTACCACGTGTAAGCTCTACGTATATACTATTTGATAGAATAATGAATTCACCTAAAACTCTAAAAGGGCAATTTGCCTTCTCACGGACCAGAACTCATGAGGAGATCGCCTCTGCAACAAACGACAAGTGGAAGATCCCCTGCCTAAACTTTTCTTAATCCTTTCTCTCCATTTCCGTGTCTTCTAATATAACAAAATACATAATCGCAAGCCGTTCCTTCTACAGACTGAGAGATTTTATTTTATCAATTGTTTTGTTTCTTTCCAGATACGAAATCCTCACCAGTGCAAGAACTCAGTTAGTGCCCGAACCAGTGCCAGTAAAATATCACCCCAGTCTGATAATACCCGTCTTCATATTTCAATATGAAAATTATTTTTACTCTCAAAAACGTACTCAGCGATTATCCCAAGTGTCAAAAGTGTCTCAAGAATCTAAAACATCGTCCAAGACGCTGTGCACGAATACTGAAGAAACCTTCGTAGATCTTTATTATTAGTCTCAGTTTGTACTCGGCTTAACTAAAAAAAGATTCAGTGCTTGTACTTTCTGCAAGTATTTTTGTACTTATTTTTTATTTTACAAATTTACACGGCCGCTGTGATCCTGTGATGCCATGATGGTTTTACGACATGTGGGACCTCCGTCAGCCACGATAGTGAGTCATGAGGACATTTCTCAGGAAGATGATCGACCTCCGATTCCAATAGATCTTAGCAATAAACATGTACACTCAACTTCCCCCGAAATCCCACGTCACTTGGCAAGAAGAAGTCCATTTCTCTCAATAATCCCTTCAACGATTCGACCTCTATCTTCTCCAAGGACTCCACCCAATCACATAAACTACAACAATAACAATATTAGCAGTAAATGCAAGTCCCCGCATTCCTCAAATTCCGAAGAAAACTCTCCACGGGGTGAAAATCGAAGGATCCGTAAGAGTGATCATCATGGTGAAGTGAGGTGGAGAGAAGTGAATATAGTGCAGTCTAGAAATGAGGAAGACATCAACTCTCATTCGTCCCCCGATTCGGGTCTTCATCGAGACTCCCCGGGAGAGGATGAGGATGTGACCAGTAGCAAACCCACCACTCCTCCTTTGTCTCTAGCAACCATTCGAAAACAACCCCAAACGCTCATCCCCCTATCAATAATACGAGCCCGCTATAATCACAACTCCCGGGTAGAAGAACAAATTATGAATGATGAGGATTCTTCAAGTCCATCAAAATCGGGTAGGCCCCCTGATCAAGTCCTCACAAAACGAGCTCGGCTTGAAGAGATGGTTACACATATCAAATCTTCAAAAGATAGATCGAGAAGAAATTCGGGGGATGATGATACATCTTCGGGTGGACATGTAACCTCTAGTGATGAGATTGCAGAGGACGGTCCAACGGATTTGAGAAATTCTTCATTTCGACAGTGCCTTACAAAGGGGAATAATGGAACTTGTTTAAATTTGAAAACGGATGATTTAAACGAGGATGACATGGAAGATGAGCCATGTAATTTAGTATGTCCTAAAAATCGCTCAAGAAGTCGGACAACTGAAGATATACAGTTTGACGCGTGGAAAAACAATAATAAAGCATCTCCTAAACCTAATAGCAGCTTTTCACCGACGGAGGCAGCCAAAATGTTCGGTGTTGACATTGACACTTACCAGCAACAAATGATGCAATTTCAATTACAGTCGGCTGCTATGTTGGGAGATCCTGGAGGACTTTTAAAATCCATGGGTCCATATCCTCCATTGGCGTACATTGGTTATTATTCACAGCTTCTACATAGTTTTCAAGCTCAAGAAATTCTTCGGCAGTATGCCATGCAGTCAAATCCTCTGACACCCAACGTTAGTCAAGGAGATAAGGTAAGATCAATTTTTAATACCATAATATAATATTACCAGTAAGCTTACAAAAACTCCGTCGTATAATTTAAGTTTTCTTTTTGTTGGATAAATAATCAAATACAGGAGATTTTCCAAACATAAATAATATTTCTCTAAATAAATTTGATTTTTTGAGGATGAATTCTTATGTTTATAAAATTTTGGTATTCATAGAGTCCGAGTGTGCCACGAACTTTGGGTTCTTCGGGGTATAATTGCCAGTCCCCATTATCTCCTGCCTCATTGAGCGAAGGTCCGGCTGGAGTTGATTCGGACAGTTCAGTGGTGGGTCAGAGTACACCAGGAAGTGCCAACAATGGGAAACGGGCCCCACGAGCAATGACTGGTCGACACGTGCGGACTGGGACTGGAGCCTCTCCTGCTACTCTTCAGACTCTTCGTCAGAAAATAGAGGAACGCCAACGAATAAAAGCTCAACAGGCTCGCGACCTGCTACATCAGCCAAATTCAAAGATCAAAAGCAACAAGTATTTAAAAAAGCCTATTAGCAAGAAGTAAGCAACGCAACTTCATAAACCGATGCCAGTTAATACGATTCTTGTTCATATCGTAAGCATTATTATATAGTATGTAGTATTTTATTTAACTAGAGTTTAAAGGGTGTGTAATTTATAGTCTGTAACGAAACGGACGGCGCTAAGGGTTCCTTATTCCATTTAATACGGATACGAAAAATAGAAAATGTTTTGTTTACTTTTATTACTTAAGGTGTGCTGCATACATTTCTACGTTTCATGACAGTCGGTCTGCAGGTCGCCGGCCATGTACGAAAATATCTTCCTCTAACTTATAGATAATTGTAGAATGTCTAATGTTCAATCACAATTAGTAATAATATCCAGAGCAAGAGGTCGATTTTAATGAAAGAGGCTAGTGAGCATAATGATAATTTTTAGCCAAATATGAGTTCAATTCGGGTATAGTAGATGTGAGAAGGTTCTTACATTAAGGACTTACTATTTTGTACTAAAATGAAAGATCTGTTTGACATAAGAAATCTTCAAGGAGTTGGGTAATTTTTATATAGTTGCAGATAGAACTCTACTACTACTACTACATACACTCATGTTCTCATTGAGTTTTTTAAAAAGTATTTTTAAAAACAATGTGTGAATGAAGAAGCTGTTAGACCAAGTCGGAAGTTGGTATATGAGTAATTTATTTAGTATTTGAATCCGTTGAATGGATGGTTTGAGTTTTTTCCCCTCAAATTTGGCATAATAGCATGTACAATCTTGTAATCAAAAGTCAACAATAAAAAAGGGTTAATATTTTGAGTCAAGATGGTAGATAACACAAAATTAAATAATTGATTCAAAACTTGATTTAAAAATGAAAATTAAAAAAAAAATCCATTCAGTTTGAAGTAGAAACCTTGGAATTTCCTACTAGTTTTTCCTCTCAATGTCGAGATGCTCGAGAATGAGAGTTTGATAGATACCCTGATGATATTTATGCAGAATTTGTTATTCTGTGTTGCTGTTGACATGTCACTCCTTGTGTCAGTCCAACGTGCTCAACAGATCGTTCAACAAGTCAGTATTGAAGCATTTATAAGTATACCTAAAAAGCAACAACATATTCTCCTACGTTGTTCCATTCCTACTTCCTAGATTTTTATATACATATATATTATTATATACTATTTTACGGTAACATATTTCGTATATATATATCTATATTATATGTAGTTAGCAAGCAATTTATACTCTTTATATATATATACTTTGTAATATAATTTCGTATGTATAATTAGGATGAAAAATAATTATAATGTAACTACAGAGTACAGTACCCAGTGTCACCCTGTCGTGAATAGCCATATCTCTGTTCATGTATTCTCAATTGTTTTATTTGTTCGTTAAATAATCAAACTATTATTGTTTCGACAACATTCCATTCTACTACCCACAATATTATTCAACAGTTATCATTACATACCAAAACCAAATGAACTCAGTTGCAATTTGAACATTCAAAATAAATACAATGTCAATGCAATTAAAACTACATGTTTCCAAAAATCCTCTTGTCTAATTTATTGTCAATCCTCATGAAAAACTGTCTCAAGTCTCATGCATAACATATAGACCCATAATTGCAATTTAAAACTACTTTGAATCTGACTCTACAGCATAGAATAAAACACGTAGTTTGTAAGGAACTTGAAATGGACATCCTGAGTCGAAGACCAGTTTTGATTTCATGTAAAATCTCATTGATATTATAATCTTATCTCGTCTAAGAAGTTTATACGTTTCTTCTTCCTTAGATGATTTCCACATGTTGGGTATATGTAGGTCTTAAAATTTTGCGCACATGTCTTTGTGTACATATATATGTAAGGAGTGTAAAAATGTGGTGGAACTACCCCAGAAAAACAGCTTCATGCAGGAATGCAGAATGATATGTACAGGTAAGATTTTGTTGTAGGAATAAAAAGACGAGATGAAGGGGGCCATCGACCAGCTAAGAACTAAAACAAGTCAGGTTCCAAGTTCCAGGAGATCTTGCCAAGCAATCCAAAAACATTAGACATCATATAAAGACCAGCATCATCATCTTAATAATATTCATATCATA
>JAQGBQ010001268.1:0-12542 GCA_034698485.1 Vertagopus arboreus
CTTGTAAAGTCATGATCCTTCATGAAATGCTGAACAGATTTTACTTTCTCCATCATTTCATTGTCTGTGGTAACTTTGCCAATCAAATTCAACAGATGCGTATTACAACCGTAAACGTACATGTCTGGTCTGGCCTGCTTCACCAAATTATGCAACGCCATCATAGTATTGCAATTATCTGTCACAAGTGCTCCAACTTTGCAGCCATAGTCCTCCTCTGCCATTTTGATGGCATCAGATAGAAGGGTGAAACAATAAGCAGCTGTTTTCTTATTTACTCCACAGGATTCAGCATTAAGATGAAATGTATTTTTTCTTCAACGCTGAGAGAATGGGAAATCACTGGAAACCTGTTGCTTGATGACCATCCGTCTTGTAATACCGTTACGAATTTTCCTTGCAGCATAGTCTGGGCTTCAGACACGACAGATTGGTGAATGAAGTCTAACATTGATGATCCTATTATTTTGGCACTTGGTGGGATATAACTTGGGCGCAATGTTTTCATTAGCTTAATAAACTCTGGATGTGCTACTGTTTCAAAGGGCAGATTTGCAGCGTAAATAAACCGAGCGACTTGCTCGTGTAATTTTGATTTAGTTACACTTGATTCTTCAAAGACCTTTGACAAACTTTGTTGGGTCAGCAATTTTCTGGGTATTTCGTTGGATCCAAAAGTATGAAGCCAATCAATTTGTTCTCTCTTGTTTTTGTCTGCACTGGAGTCGCGTACATGTGAAATGGACAGTTGGTCATTTGTTTTGCTGGCATCATACTTTGTCATACTTTTCCATATTTCCATGACTGCCCGCATGATTTACAAACGACGTCAATCTTATTTTTTTAGATTTTTTGAAAACAGGAACAGATTCCAAATGGCATCATTTGATCTTCCACCTTTGCCATCAGAACTCTGAAAACAGCAGTTGATTATTGACATTCTATTAATGAAACTGGATATGGTAACAAAAAATACAACATAGTCTCCTTACATCTAATAACGACTTCTTACTGCGCTTAACTACAGGTTCCTCTTCATCACTGTCAAGGGTACAACTATCGATACAATCAGGTTTTGACTTCGGTCCGCTTTTTTGATCCACTGATTCTATCCGTGATGGAAATTCTGCCTCAGACGGCCCAGGATTGGATATATTTTGGTTTGAACTTAAACATTTATGAAAATTAACCATTTCATTCTGAAATTTCAATTTAAAAAAACGTGCAGACGAATATAAAATATATATGAATTTAAAAACCTAGAACATCCTGAATTTCTTGTAAACTGTATATCAGGACTTCAATTTCCAAAGCATCGGGCTGAAGAAGTTGTAAGGAGGAACCTAATTCGGTTGTGAAATCCGAATTTTGTGAATCTGAAACTCTAAATTAAATAAAACACCTATTTTATGTCAGGCTGGTTTATAATGTAAAAAGTTAAAGAGTTTATTTACCTTCTACTGGTAAATCCAATGGTTGATTATTTTCCGCATCATCTTGATCTAAATTTGATAAAGTTGTATTTAATATAATTTCAAGCACAACTTTCACAGAAAATATTACAAATAAACACTAACCCAATATATCTAGAATTTCTGAATTGGAAACCAAAGGACTTCTTCCTTGAATTTTTTTCGTAGCAGTTTTTGCTCTACCACGTTTTCCCATTTTTGCTCCATGCATTGTTGCATATTACACCAAAAAACCCAAAAAGTCCAAAAACCCAAAACCCCTATGGGTTTTTCCTCAAATTAGGACCCAAAAAACCCACAAAAACCCATAAACCCTGGGTTTTTCTAAAGTCGGGGTTTCGAACCCTGGCTATGATAACATGAAGAGATTTATAGCTTTTCTCTTCATGTTTTTCCATCCTTCTACTTCATCTATGGTAAGCTTCGTATTTTTTTATAATAATCGAAGAAACAAAGCTACATCGCTCATAAATTCCACATAAAGATTTTAAGCTTATCTAAAGAAAGATGTTTATTGGATTACTGAAAAAAAAATTATGATCAATAATATTGATCTAAAAAACGATTGTGATTCAATATCGTTATTTAGATCAATTGCGTAGTTTTTTATAGTTTTTAGTTAGTCAACATTTTGCTTAAAAATGAAGCATATTCTATGATGAAAGGTACAGGTTTTGACAGCTGATTTCATGCAAATGTTTTCTTCTCTTTTCAGATTTTCGTCGTCTGAATTTCAAAGATGACTATCTGTGCATTTTCAAGGTTTGACTAAAAATAAACTAACTGTTTTGTTATAGCCTGGCCAAATTCGAAAAGATTTTTTAACAAGCTCAAGTGTCCTAACTTTCAATCGCAATTCACATTTGACGATATCATAAACACAATTTGATTAACTTTTGTTATTTCCACTCAACGCCAAAATTAAACTAATGTAGCAATTTTATAAAAAAAAATATGGGTTTTTTATAAAATCGCCAAATGGTCGTCACACATAAGTTACGAAATGTCTTAATTTTTTGGGATTATTACATCCAAAGGTTTAAAAAACAAATCCTGTATTGTTGTACCACCGCCATGAAAATTAATTTAAAATAAATTCTGCAATTTATAAAGTTAAGTAACTCATTACTCGATGGAGATCGAAAATTCAATTGAAATCAAACCTATGTTTAAATTATTTGAAGAAATTATTAAGAAGTTGAAAGTTTCGAAATTTTGAAAATTTGGGGGTGTTGTATACTAATTTCAACACATGATAACTGTCTTTACACTAACGTGTGTCGCTATGCGAAAAAAACAGTAAATACAAATCATTATTACCAACAAAATGTTTTTGGTCCTATGTGACTCCTGCTAGTGTAAAGACAGTTATGACGATTCTAAAATCTGGGGGTGTAACCAGTTTTGTAGCAGTTTGATATTTCGGATAAAATTAAATTTTAAATCTCGTGTTTTTTTATTCATTTTTCTTTATGGGTGAACTGAACTAAAATATTATGAGCAAAAAAATATTCAGTGATGCCGGCCCTAAAATAGGGAATGAAGTAAATTACTCAATCTACGACTTGATTAAAATTTCTAATTTTCATATGGAATCCATCTACATTGTAGTTGCGATAACAGTATAAATTTAAATTATCAAAAAACGACATACTGAATAATCAAATGATCCTGGATCGAATCCGCGTCGTACCATCTCTGCTTGTATCTACAATTCTTCATTTACATATACATAGTTTAAAAATCAAAATGAGAGCATTTTCTACAAATATTTAAACTAGAAATAAAGAATAGAAATTCTTTGGGATTCGAACCTACGCCATTTCATGATTTCTACTGTTTGATTTCCTGGGCCGAATAAGTTGAAAACTTAAATCCTTTTTTTGAAAATTGCCCTTAAAATTAGCATAATAATAAAAATGGGGGAATATGAGACTCTTAATTACACTGTCGTTTAATCATTATTTATTTATTTTTGCAGAAAATCCCTGCCGGTTTAGAAGAAAAAGTGAGGCGACTTCGATTGATGGTTTTGTATTCAATCTCATTCACAAGTGTGTGGCTTCCATTTGGAATTATTTTATTCACCAGAAAGTTAAGAGACAATCTAGAAACGCAGAGGCGTATAGAAGAATCTCCAGTCTCAATTATTCTTTATGGACTTTTAGTCTTGCACTTGGTATTTCATCCACTTTTCTATTTTTATACCCACCACCGACTTTCTATTTCTATTTGGCTATTTACAATTTATCTAAACTATTTAAAATCCCTAATTCTTGTTGTGGGAATAGAGACAACTTAGACTTTCATTATTTTAACTCAGATGTTATTAGAATGGAGACTTTTATTCAAACTAAAGGAAATGAGATTGTATAAAATGAATTAATGTATCTGTAATTTATATCCATTATTTATGAATGTCTTGACGTATTTTTAAAACTGTCGATTTGTTTAAATTTCTGTTTAACTTTAAATTAATATTTAAACCCGACGTACCTGCTCTAAGGTTTATGAAACAAATATGTAAATTTAACACGGGTATGACATAATAAATTGAATTAATCTTGCTTCAAGGACAGTAATAAGATTTTTAATAAAAAGTAGATTTATATATAACTCGTTTTGTCACTAATTAATTGCAACTTTATAAAGATGAAGATAGACACTTTGTATAAATGGTTTTAAAATGTGGTAGTTAATTTATTTTATCTTTTACAAATAATCTAAGCACACTTTACATTTCAATTTATTTCCAGTCAATTAAGAGTTTATTGGAGAGATATGCAAAGTAATTATTTTAACGAATTAAATTTATTAAAGGACAAATTTTAAAATCAAAACCATTGTAACAATTCATATATTTACACATTTAATATTAAATTGTTTTTATAAATTTTCAATAAAAGTAGCAAAATATAAAAAAAACAAAGAGACAAGAATTATAAATAACAATTTAAGCCTCTAGCAACTGATTTAATTCATGAATAACAAATAAGTCGTTGAGATGCTCAAGACTTTTAAAAAAATCTCCAGGCTGTTTTTTTTACTTTTTCGTTTCGTTTGTGAATGAGTTAAAGTCCAGTGCAAAGGTTAAAAACCGGTTTTCAACAATTTAGCAATTGATGCTGAAAGCTTAGACGTGTTTCGCATTTTTGTTGAATTATTATCAACATTTCTGTGTCAACCGTGTTCAGTTTTTTATAACTTTTACTATGTACCACAACTAAATGGATTAGGCAGAAAATCCAGCCACACATAGACACAAAAGGCGTAGATTTTCCAATTTTATCCAAATGAATACTTCAGTCATTAACAGTTGTTTATTCTGTACTACTGTTCGTTTAAAAGTTTAAAACTAATTTTTTAAAACAAAAACATAATAAATTGTTTTAAATATTTATTTATTTGTTTCCTTCTTTATGTTAATATACTCGGTAAAATAAAATAGAAAATGCGATGAATCAACCGCAAAAAAATTAGCAAGTAAATATAACCAGCATTGCTAACCTAAACTTGTGAATTGAACAAACATTTTGTTTCTATTTTATTTATATTATATAAAACATTTGCTAAATTCAGTTTTGAGTTGGTAAAGATGACTATTGAAATTCCTATAAGAAATTCCGTTTTAGAAATCGAAACTAAAAATTCTGTTAAAAAAGTATCTATAAAAGAAGATCACGTTGAGGGATTTCGGGCTAAAATATGGCCACAGTGGTACGCAGCTATTGCAGGTAATTGAGTATTTTTAATTTAAATTTTAGCATTAAATAATTAAGTTTTTTTTTCAAAATGCTAATCAGAACTTGGAACTTAAATATATCGTAGTTTTGAATTAAAAATAAGCAATTTTATATTTTTTGTCCAGTATTTCGTCATCTCCAAAATTGTTCGCATGAATTCCAATATTTTAGAAATTTTCAAAAGAACTTTAAATTAAAAAAAGTTTTTTTGTATTTTTTATTACAAAATGTAAATAGCGTTTTAAAATTTTAAAAAATGAGTTTTTGAACTTTAAGTTTTTGTACGTCGTTTTGGATAATTATCTCAAAAAAGGCACGGAGAACGAGAGAAAGTATTTACATATCAATATTAAATTACTATTTAAAAAAAATATATTGGAAGTTTTTTCATAATCTGATTGTAGTGGTTTTAATAATTTAATTGCAAATCAATTGTTTATAATTATAGCCCAAGTGGGTGGCTTTGGTTTGGGTGCGGTTTGGTTTTGGAGTGCAACAGCTCTACCTGATATGGCTTGTAGAGGTGACCTCGGAATTATCACTAATTCAAATCGCTCTTGGATCACAGCCATTTCGCAAGTGAGTTAAATATTATGTAGTTCATAATTCATTTATTTTAGGAATTGAATAAACATACTTTTTAGAAATTAAAATAAAATATTTTTTTGTAAGACTAACTAATTGTTAGTTTAAAGTACACAGTAAAATATGTTTAATGTATATTCAAGGGCCTGACATTTTATCCATATCAACCAGAAGATTTGAAGCTCGATTGGGTGTTTTTAAAGTTCATTGAAAGTTTACTGGGACTATTTATTACCTTAAGTATTTTTTTAAAATCCAATATTTGAAAAATATCTTTTCGTTTTATCAGCTGATTTAATTAAATACAAGATCCAATACTCGGTTCTTATATACTGTATTTAAATAAAATGTGATTAATTCTTGTAGCTAGGTGCCTTAGCAGTTTGTCCCATCTGCGGATATTGCATGAGCCGATTTGGTCGAAAGAAGTCGATGCTGTGGTCAACAATTCCTTGTGTCGCTGGCTGGTTTCTTATAGCATTTGCTCCAACCATTCCAATCGTCTATCTCGGCCGTTTTATGCTAGGTTATAATCAAAAAATTTAGAAATATCGCTAGTTTTGTTGTTTTATTTACAGAAGGGACAAACAGTTTATAGCCGGAATCAAATTTCGGTAAAAAAAAATTAAGGAGCCCTGGTTCAAGCCCGGGTCATATGTATTTAGTCTTTACTTAATGAACACTACATGTATATTTAAGTTCAATATTGCATGAAAACAAGATGCAAAAAGTTGAAGGGTTAGCCACGACCCGGGCTTCAACCCGAGCTCCACAATTTTTTTTGCGGAATTTGGAAAAGTTTAAAACAACTAAACGAGCGATAATTCTACGATTAGTTAAACAAATGTTTATTCAATAAAGTCAATTAGACATAAATTTAAATCATTTTTAAAAAAAATAGGTGGAGCTTCTGGGATTTTTGGACAAATCGTTCCACTTTATACAGCTGAATTAAGTGAAGTTAAAATAAGAGGGACTTTGATGTGCATGTATGAAATTATGCTTGGACTTGGAACAATTTTTGCGTAAGTTAAATATTTAGTTGCTTTCAAAATTTTAAAACTAGATTTATCTGTTCGTAAATAAAAATGTAACTTAATCTTTTCAGGTATACTATTGGTGCATTTTTCTCTTGGAGATATCAAGCGTTTATTTGTGGATTTATTCCGATACTTGGCCACATTTTTTTAGTTTTCGTTCCTGAATCTCCGTATTTTTTAATGGAACAGAATCGAGATGAAGATGCGGCCAAAGCTTTGGTTTGGTTAAGAGGCGCTACCTCTATTAAGCAAATTGATAAGGAATTAATCCAGGTGAAAAATCAATAGCTGACTTTTAAAAAAAAAAATTTCCTTATTCTGTGTTTACTTTATTTTATTTCATTTTTTTAAAAAAAAACTCATGTTTTTATTTTTCAAAAATTGAAGTTTTGATTTGAAAATGAAATACGGAATCTAAAATTTTGCCAAGAGAGGATTATTTGACGGGAATCGAACCTGCATCTTTTGGTTTCAATACTAGATGCTCTGCCAATTAAACTACCGAGATTCCATGGTGATCTCAGATTTGTACCCGTATTTATGATTATCTTTCAGCTTGTGAATTTCTACTTCTCAGACAGCTAATCATAAATACGCATAAAACAGTTTAAAACAGTTCAATTGGCAGAGCATGTGGAATTTAACCAAAAGATACAGGTTCGATTCCCGCCGAATCCTCTCATTCCTCTTATTGCAAAATTTCAGATTCCGCATCTAATTTTCTAACGCTTTTAGTTAAATGATTTAAGGTTTTTCTGGTTTTTAAAAAACGAAATGTTTTTTTTTAATTAAATAGATTTATTTATCATTTTAATAGATTTCGGATTGCGTTCGTGAGAAAACAGCAGAAGTAGAAAACATTGGCTGGAGGGCGTTAAAAGACGCCTGGATTTTTAAACCGATTTTGATCTCCTTAGGACTTATGTCCGTTTTTCACTTTTCATTTATATTAGTGATTATGGCAGCTGCAGTAGAAATATTTCAGTCTGCTGGCTCAATCGACAAATATTTATCAACTATATTAATCGGAATCACTAAACTGGTATTTTTTATTATTTTAATTGTCATTTAACGTTAAAAATGTTAACTTTTCCTCCTATTTTTTTTGCAGTTCGCGGTAGCCATTCCTTTAGTCATTGCGGATAAATATGGCCGACGGGTTTTGATTTTAATTTCAATAGCAATTGCTTCATTGTCTTTAACCATGTTAGGAGGATTTTTCCATTTTAAGGAGAATTATGGAGATATTTATGGTGTGGAAAATATTGAATGGATTCCATTAGCTATTTTGATATTTTATGTAATTGGCTGTGGAATTGGGATAGTGCCGTTAACTTGGGTGGTCATGGGTGAAATCATTCCACCAAAAGCTAAAGGTTAGAGGATTTTTTTTAAAAAAATCACGGGACATTATATTAAGGATACGGATTAGTTGACTTTTGATACTCCTTAGCAACACAACTTCAAAAAATCCCTACAAGTCACCCCGGCTCAGTTTAAGAAATGTTGAAAATGAGAATTGTGCCCAAAGGTCTTATCTATATTTTGAACATGCATCGACAATTTTCCGTTAGGCCAGTTTTGTGATTTTGAGCCTCAAATGAAAACAAATTAATGTCGGATTTTTAAAGCTCAAAATCACAAAACTGGCCTAACTGAAAATTGTCAAAGCATATTTCCAATGTAGATAAGACCTTTGGGCACAATCCTCATTTTCAACATTTTTTAAATTGACCCAGGGTGACCCGTAGGGATTTTTTGAAGTTGTGTTGCTAAGGGGTGTCAAGGGTCAACTACTCAGAATCCTTAAAACGTTCTGATAACCTTTGAGAATTTAATTAGACCATAAACGGAAATTAGCCCAGGAAAAATTAAAGTTTTATGGTTTTAAAAAACCTTCCTCTAATTTAACTCTACCATAGGACTTGTATTTTAGAAGGGTTAAGAATTGTTTTTTTTTGGGAGGAGCAGTTTAAAAATAATGTCAAAATGTTGACTCAAAATATTTAAAAATCCGATATTTTGTTTTAAACATATATAAAATACCTGAGTTGAATTTTATTTTGGAATGTTTTTACATTTACACATTTGTTTTTCAATGAGCTTAATTTTAGAAAAAAATTCTAATTCTAGTTACTTACACTGCTTCTTGGCACATTCTTAGACCGAATCCAATTTTGGAAAAAAATCTGACTTATAAATCAGGCACTTAGGTTCAAGCCCGGGTCATCGCCTTGTACTTGTTGCATCTTGTTTGCATGCAATGTTGCACATAAATATAAATTTAGTGTTCACAAAGTAAAGGTTAAATGAATATTTAATTGCAATATTGTATGAAAACAAGATGCAAAAAGTAGAAGGCGATGACCCGGGCTTGAACCCTAGTCCCTAGTTCATAAGTCAGAAAAGTTTTGGTCCCCTCAGCAGATTGAATGAACAAAGAAGCAGTGCCAGTAACATGATTTTAAGTCGAAATTGTATTTTTTTTAATTGAATTTGTTTATTTAAAATAGGAATGTCGACAACGATAATTCAAATGTGGCATCGAGCCATTGGATTCTTTGTACTCTATATATTCTGGGACATGATCAAATACCTTGGACAAGATGGAACATACTGGACAATAGCCGGTGTCAATTTAATCTCTGCTGGATTCATTCTAATCTGCGTTCCAGAAACTAAGGGCAAAAGTCTGCATGAAATTCAAATGCATTTTTCACCCATAGAAATAACAAAGCTGTGATTTGATTATTATTTTTCAAGTTTATTTTGTAAAAAATATTCTAAATATTAAATGAAATTAGTAAGATGGATATTCATAATGGGAATCGTAGTTTTTTTTATCCAAAGGAAAAAAAAAATATTGATTCGAAACTTATTGGTATGAGAAAAAAATTGTTTCGCAGTTCGATATTCCGTCGTAGTTTATATTTTATGTATAAGATGCAAAATCCGGTTTTTTTATTGGTACGAATGTGTTATTCTGGATTTAAAGTTTTCCTACATTAAAACTTGCATTAAAAAATATATATACTGTTTACCATTTTGGTCCAGTACGTTAAGTTTTTTTTCACGCACACCTCACCAAGATTCTGTTGAAATGAACAATATTTACCAAACCCCTGTTTTATTCTTGATATCAGAAATAAATCAACAGAACAGGTGTATAAAAGTGTTTTTCTTCATTAATTCTGAACTACTTTATTGCTTCAGTCTTTCGCTGAAGTCAAGAAGAACGGACGAAAGAAATTAAAAATATTTTCAACTTTAAAGTCGTAACTTAAATGAGTGATTTAAACTAATACCAGCCCTAATAATTTTTTAAGCTATTAGAAATAGTATTTGAGATAACAATACGTGACATTTTTATATAAAAGACAAAAAAAGAAGATTTTCTTGGTTTAATTATCGGAGACATAAAAAATCCATCCCCAAGGCATTTTTTAAAAAAATTTCTCCATGGATGTCCCATTGTTTTCGTCAAAACATTATGCTAGTATTAGTTTAAATTACATAAAATTTAAAGAAACAATTTAATTATTTAAATCTAGATAATGGAACCTCTGTGGTTCTTCACATTATTCTTTTTATTCTTGCTGACTATTTTCATCTTTTTGACGATCAAAGATGTCAGATATTTCTCGTCACGTGGTATCCACTACATGGGTAATATGACCTATTCAATAATCTTCTACAACCTAACCTTAGCTGCGAATTTTAGATACTGGTACAAAAAAGTCAAGGAGAAAAACCTTAAAATTGCCGGCTTCAAAGAACTCCTCGGTCCATCAATAATGGTCACAGATCCGGAATTAATCAAGCAAATCTGTATAAAAGATTTTGAATACTTTGGGAATCGTATACCCTTAAAATTAACTGATCGCGACTCTTTTTTCAAAAAACATTTAGTCTTTTCAACTGGAAATCATTGGAGATTCTTGAGGAGTAAAGTCACTCCGGCATTTTCCTCTGCAAAGGTTCGTCGAATGTTTGAAATATTTGATACAAGTTCAAAAAACTTTCATTTTTAAGCCATGTGAGAAAACATTAATTCCGATGAAGTTTAGTTCTTCTGTTACTTTGAGACCCCGAGACGGAATGTGGATGAAGCTTATTAAAAGAACATGAATATGTATTTAATAATACTAAAAACCAATGCTCTTTGTATGTTAAGTTTAATTAGTTTGAATCAGCAGTTGTACGTTTCCTGGATATAAATCTTTGCAATAACTGTTATACAGTGGAGGCATAAATTATTAGGACACGTACGGGTGCAAAATTTCATCTTTTTTATTCAGACAACATCGCACAGATTTGAATTTGTCAGATTTTGTACCGCATTTATTAGCGATTTAGGGCAGATAATTAGAAGTTATTTAATTGAAACTAAAATACGACCAAAAATTATCGGAATTTATTATTGGGACACTGTAAGTAATAATTTGGTTCGGTACTATTTACAGGTCATAAAAATGAGTTTTTATTTTACACTGATTATGCATTCTTTTAATAGTAACGAGAGTTTTGTTTTCGTTTGAAATTATTTTTTGGACCATTTCTTTGTGGCGACAATTATGTAATAGAATAATTAACCGAATCACAGAAACAAAATTGGAAGCAACATATCTGTATACGCTTAGAATATTATCTTGAATTAACCCCAAACGAATATACTTCTTAATAGGTTACAATATAAGTTTCGATTAAAAGTAAATTTGTCAAATTCAACAAAAAAATTTTTTGACTATTTTTAAGAAGAAAAGGAAAGTGTGCAAGTACTTCGTTTTTTGACTCCAATTAACAAGTTTAAACATGAGTAATGATCCGTTCATAAAGAATGTCCACATGTTTTAAGATTAAAGTGGATAATTCAAATTCAATTTGATTTTAAATTTTACTAGGTCAATTAATTTATGTATTGAATCAACTTCAAAGGATTTGTTTTTGCAAATATTTCTCTTAAATTGTACATTTTTTTTACATTTTTTAACAATGTCAAATTTCCAACCCTTTTAAAACTAGGATTTAACAATATTTCTGATTTTTTAAATCAAAGTTTGAGTCAATTGAGTCAACGGATTGGACGTCAAGCTCATAAAGAATCCAAAGTATTACAAGATCTAATTCATTGCATGAAATACTCCAAAGATAAGAATACTACTCTAAAATACCGAATGTTTGGCAGTTCCGACAAATACGAGGGTCTTGCTGAGAAATCTCTTTATTTATGTTGTACTGCAGTAGTATCTAAAATATCTTGGTCCAAAGTTACTCCAGAAATCATCCAAGATGATCGATGGAGCCAGCTTAAAAAAGCAGAAGTAACAAATCCCCAAAAGGATGTAGTTTTTAAAATCTCGCACAATACAGGTTTGACCCCCAAATTGGCTGAGGCAATGGGTCTTCGTCAAGGTAGAGATTGTCCTTTTTGTGGCTCAAAAGATATAAAGTCTAGCCATTATCCTACTTGTGAGCATTTTAAACCCTTATGGAATATCATTTTCAAGATCTTAGGCACTGATATAAACGACTCGAGTCTCAAGTTTGCTTTTCAAGGGTGCAAAGCCCCAACGGGCAATATTTTAATTTTTTATGGTCTTTGCACGATATATAAAAGTTATGTCCATTATTAGCTCGCCATTGAAAATGGAATTCGAGCTTATGAAGTGCCGCTGTCCGTCTGTCCGTCCGACCATTTTAAG
>JAQGBQ010001269.1:0-12528 GCA_034698485.1 Vertagopus arboreus
AAAAATCTTTACAAAAACAAAACAAAAACAAACAAATTTTGTAAAAACTTGAAACAACTTAAATTCCAAAAAAATCTCAACAAAAACAAAAACAAACAAATTTTGTAAAGACTTCAAACAGACATAAAAAATTCAGGGCCGTAATTTTTTGTTACTTTTATTAATTCAAACATTTCAAGGCCGTATTATTTTGTTACTTTTATTAATTCAAACATTTCAGGGCCGTATTTTTTGTTACTTTTATTAATTCAAAAATTTCAGGGCCGTATTTTATTTCCTACTTTTATTAATAGTTTAAAATTTTGAAGATTAAAGTTTCAGCTTCTTTTTAAATTTCCAAACATAACATAAACAGACAAGGCATGTCGATTAGATTTTGATTGTGAAATTCTTAAACGAGAGACCTGACACAGACAAGCAGCCAGGCTCTTTTACCAATTTGAAATGAATGACCGCGGACAGGGTTACATTGGGATATTATATACATAAACGATGGTTTGGCCAGTTATCTCCAGGCCCCTTGGGGCCGTGCTAAATTATAGTATAATATAATATCTATAATAGACACACTGGCGAGTGGCACTGGATAATTCCTACCTACAGATAGTCAAAGGAAAAGTTCTAAATATCTGAATTTTTTAAACCAAATCTCATACACCTTCTAAATCTAACCTAAATCTAATCTAAACCTAAATCTTCTACAAGAATTCAAAGTGATGAATAACTAAGCCCGTTTTTTATAAGTAAAACAATGTGTTGAAGAAAGGATTCTGAAAAAGCATGGCGTTATGCCAAAAAAAGGTGTGGCCACAAAAAAAATAACACATACACCAAAATATCAAAAGAATCTAAATATATAAAACTCCAGAAATTAAATTTGAAATGGTAACCCCTCAAAGGCTACAATTGATTGACATTTATTGATAAGCCTTCATGCGCAACTGTGCGCTGTGCTGCTAAGAAACTGAAAATAAGACAGGATTTTTTTGCAAACAAAATAAAATCCATAAAATGGACATTAAAACTTATGCAAAATAATCTTCGCAAAATATTCAGAGGTCCAAGGAAAAAAAATTCAAGAAAAGGCTACCCAAACTCTACAACAAAATGTTGCAAAATTTTTTAGTGACTGACAATAAGTCGTATGTCCTTCATGCCCCAAATGAAATTTAAAAATCAATGTTCGGGACCCTACTGAAGAAAAAAATAAAAAAATATTCATCAGCATTTGCTAAAAATATGTTTTGGCAAGCGATATACGAATATGATCCCTTTTAAAGCCTTCTTTGCATAAGGGTTATCTGAATTCAGGAACGTATTTGAAAGAAAGCGTTATTGGCTTTCTAATTCCCTTCATCTAGAAGTGTCATAATGTGCTAAATTTAATTTTTCCCGGTCATATGACGAATTTACTAATCAAATATTTTGAAGGGAGAAATCAGAAAAAAAAAATCTTCAGCTGCTTCTGAAAGAACAAGATTCTCCAAACGACTCCCATTTCCTCTAATTTTTAGTTTTTGGGTTTATGTAAAACCTGATGCTCTAATCTGAAAGTATTTTAAATTTTAAGAAAATTTTGATTCCGATGAAAGCAAAGTTGAAAACCCTTCGGGGAAAGTACTTACGGACGCGTTTAAGAAAAAGATTAATCAGGAAATGTAGAATGGACAGAAATCTAGTTTGTTTAGCAAATTATAAAGGTAAATAGTACTAACATATCCTCTAAAAAATCAGATTTTAAACCTATTTTTTAACTAGTCTTAGTAAAGCAACCTCCAGTGACCCTTGCCAGTGTGTCTATTCTACCACTAAAATTATTCAGAACCTTTGAATATCTAAATCTATTAAAATGGAAAGGTATTTGTTGCAATGTTTCACTGACACCTACATGAACCTGGGGAAGGAAACTGCTGTCAGTATTTGTAACATGTCATCACGAAATATTACTAAATATGTCATTGAGTCATGCGGTTTTGACTATTTCCAATGACCTTCAGATTACGGGAGATCGTCAGAAGAGCATAGTCAGAGTCAGAAAGGCAGTGGATGTCGACGGTGCATAATTTGATAAAAGTCAAAAGTACATTTGATCCGATGACCTCTTTGACCTTAGTTTAAGGTATATTGGTTACAAAGTGTTGAAATTAAATTCCAGGGGGTCATTGGATTGTAAGCTTTATCTAACGGTGTATTGTTTGATGGTGGTTTTGATGAAATTAATTTTGTAATCGAAATTGGGAGTTCTCATCTCGTATGAAAGTGATAACCGTTATGTTCGATTTTCTATGAAAAGCCTAAATGACACCAACAGTTTGTTTTCACTCTTCATCTGTCATTACCTTTTAAATTGTGTCTTTGCATGTATTGCTAGGAAATTTTGCGTTTATACAAATTAAAGAGTGATATATCGATTAGGCGTTAATTTTTATTCCTAGCCCCCAAAGGGGGCTAAGAACCCTTCTGCGGTGTTGCCCCCAATTGAAACAGCGTGATTATTTAGCATCTCTAGATCAGAAATGTACAAAACTTTTCTTAAACCAAGTCTAGAATGTTTTTGGCGCAAATTTAAGCCATATTTAACAGTGCATTGAATAGTTTTTTTTTTGTTTGCTAAGCAAATTGGAGTAGAGCACGGTGTATTTCTTGCCCCTTACGGTAATCGTGCAACATGCTGATTGCAAAATATGAAAAATACAATTATTTAAAGTCCGCGTAAACCTGTAACGTCTTGCCTGACTATCATATAGTTTGTAGATTTTTACTTCTGTAGTTCCAACACACAATGTTGTTTGGGAGATGAATGTATTGGGAGAAAATACAATACTCATGCTGTGTTAAAATCGTGAGTCGTGCATTTGTCATACACGTTTTGCACGGATCCAAAGGAGATCCAAACAAGGAACAGTGTGGTTAAGTAGGGAAGAACTTAACCACTAAAACAAACAAGCTGATTTGTGGTATGTATTCAAATTATGTTCATTTTGCATTTCAGGGGGAAAAGAAACAGTTCGAGACACAGAAAGGGAAACCATATGAAAATATTATGAGCTCGCGTTTCTGTTTTGGAAAGCTATTGTTGAAAAGACAAGAGCTGCGGAACGCTGTTAAGCAATTGGCACCAATTTTCAACAATACTGTCTTTAGCAGTCATAAACGTTGCTCAAACCACCAATTGTTGCTCCAAGGATTATGCCAATCATTGAATCTAATGGAGGTCAGTAATCCATAATTTTAGTATTAAAAAACAGGATGTGGGATTTTAATGTTATATGATTTCATTTGATTCAAAGACGGCAAGTAAAAATGAAAACTGGACCTTACATCAGTTATGTTTTTACGAAACCCCACAAAATTTACTCTTCACAAAAGATATTAATCAGACACAAGTAGGATTGTACAATTTAATGTGCAGATTAGGTGAAATAAAAAAAGGTGACGCATTGTTTCTTTGTGAATTCCCACTGCTTACAAGGCTCCATGTCGGGGTAATCTACATGCTATCAACGGTCTTTGAAAAGGTATGTTATATTTATTTTAAACGATTTATTTGCATTTATGCAGAAATTGTAAAAATTCGTTGTAAAATACGAAATACTATTTCTTCTTCAATCTGAACGTTTTTTTTACTCTTTATCGAATATCAACGAGTATCTCAAAGTATTATATAGATTTTGTTCAAATACATATTCGATTTTGAATATCAGGTTTATGGTGTAGCAAATATTTTAACAGACTTAATATACCTATTACATAAATTTAAGATTGGTTAGGTTAGGTTAGGTTAGGTTAGGTAACCGTTTTTGACAGTAAAACGATCAAAAAATATTCATTTCGTTCAGAACTATGAGGTTTTTAAATCATGTTTAAGTGGGGGTCATTTCAATCTAAGATTATCAAAAAAGTTATTCGAACAATTTGTTTTTATTATATATTTCAAATAGAAAAAAAAACGTTTTGAAATTCAAAATATTAATGGTTTATATAACAAGTTATAATACAAATACATTTTGTAGATTTAAGAAATATATTTTGTATTTTTGAAGGTGCTAAAAATAGCCTTGGCTCTCATAAACTCTTGATTAATGTTGTGGCGTTTGTAAAAAAAAATAATTTGTGCTTTGACCAATTTGAAAGAAAATTTTGATTTTGTAACACACCTCAATGTTTTAAAGGTACTTCCTAAACCTATTTGACGGAAAGAATATATACAACATACAATAAGATATCCAGTTTGATATAGTAGTTGTGTCCGTTTTCAAATACGGTTTTAATGGTATTACCTAAATTTTAAGTATACAAATTAATTTTTAGGCTATAGTGTACTTAGACACCAGCACAAATACAAGAGGAATCGTCCTTTATAACTTTTTGGGGTTTATCTTTGAAGTTGATTCAGAATGGACAATTCAGATTGCAAATATTTTAGATGACATTCAAAAAAATAAAAACTCTGTTGCATTACAAGTTGTTCCAACGAAGGTTCTTGTCGGTAAGACTGACCGTTTAACCTTTTTTAAAATGCATATAATTTTTACAATATCTATAATATTATGTTTTGGGGTTCAGAGATGACTAGTTATGACAGAATATTTGAATACAATTTGTTCAATACGGCAGCTACCCTTGAAGACATGATCACTGAAATCAAGACAACTTTCTGGAATATTTAACGATGTGGACAGGATGTAAACCCTACGGATGAAACTGGAATAAATGATTTTTTATTATTATAATTAGTATTCCCCTCAGTCAGTTAAGCTTGTTCCAATTCATTCAACGTGAAATCTCCAAAATAATTAAATTAAGTAACAAAATTAGTAATTAAATGACATCTTGTAACACCTATGATTGTAGTATACATTATATTCAGTCTGTACTGCGATATGCTTGCTGGTGTTTCGATTGTTGTTATAATTGTCTATAAATAATTACATAATATTTCAGATCTCTAGACTAATTTTTTGACAATTTTTAACAGCTTCATCGGCCATCAACAATATTTCGTCTCTTTACTCTAGGTTAAGTAAGATAAGGGTTGAATTTAACTAAGGTATTCGGACGCCGTTTTGTAACACTATCAATTTTAAAATTTGCCATATAGTGTCATAACTATTTCTATCAACAATAAATCTTTCAATTATTGATAATGTAATCTTTTCGGCACCCTCAATTTTCTTAGTTACTTATTGTTTAACGAGCTGCCTCAGACGACAGAAGATTTTGATATTGGCTTACAAAAAGTGACATAAGCATGTATTAATTAAGATTTACTGAATCCATTTTCATTTAATTCGGTTAGTTTCAATAACACTCCAATACCATACTGGATAAATGCCAATACCAATATTGATAGCGTCATATGTCTCGCTCACATTCTCAACTTGGTATGTAAAACAATAATTGGTGCTATTGGCGATAGCAACGAACATGCAGAAGAGAACGAAGAAAATAATGACGAGGAGATGGCCCTTGACATGAATCCAACTCCAGTAATTGCATAATACAGCAAAGGAATTGTATACCTAAGAAGATCTTCTCAACGTCGACAAATATTTGCTAAGTAGTGCAAAGTGGCTGGATTGGAAAATCTTGTTCTTCACGTAACAACTCGATAGAATTCAACGCCTCATAAGGTTGAAAGAGCATTTCAACAAAAAAGCCTTTAAACCTGACTCTCTGATCAGTCAAAAACTCCGAAAATGGATTTTGTTTTGCACAAAAATTGAGCAAAGTAAAATCACTGGCCGATCTACTTCATCCATTTGAAGAAGCTACCGTTGGAATGTTCACTCAACACTCTCTATTCATTTCTAAATCTACATACGTGTACCACGGTATTTGTGATCATCTTGAGTCGGTTTAAAACAAACCATCAAAAGGAAAAAACAGAAGCTGAACTGCTGAGGTACCTTACTGGTTGTCAACAACGGTTAAAGCTGGCTGGGAGAATTTAAAAAAGTACTACATTTCCAGTGATGGATTAGTATGTTCAGTGGCCACGGATAAAATCATTTAAATATTAATTTTAGAACCAGTGACCGTTAACTATTAGTTTAGTAACGCAGTTAATGTTTCATAAATTTAATACATTTGATATTATATCAACAACTTAAAACTTTATTTAAAAAAACGTATTGCACAATTTTTTTCCACAGTGTTGGGCATTATTGGGATTTTAAATACATATTGTCGTAAAAATAAATTTTATAGTTCAAATTTCCCTCCTGCCACACGTTTCAATCATTTTATTTCAACGGCCAAAATGAATGAAAATGAAATGCGGATTTTTTTAAAATAAAAGGGAATGCGGATTGTTTTCATTTCAAAAACTGGAATGAATCGGAAATTTTGACACAAAATAAAATGGTCGGAGCACTAGTAACAAGTACACATAAAATTTAAAAAAAACAGTGATAAAATATTTTTTGCCATTTTTTTTGGGAAAACTCGAAAAGTCTATATTTAAACTGGTCCCGGGACAAAATCGGTAAAATGAGACGCTAACAAAAGTGGTTTTAATGTTTGACATTTGATATGACGTGGTCAATTTGATATATTTTCTCTGGTTTTATCGGTAGTACAATTCTTGCAAATTAATTCTTTGGTTGTTGGGTATGTTGTAAATGTAAACAGAACCAGTTAAAAGAAGAAGTGGGTGGATTGGGTCGGATTCCCTAGGAGTATTATTTTTATCCGAATATCCTTATTTCAAAACTAGTTCAAGGCACAAGGAAGTTGGATGTTGGATAAGCGTCTCTGTACTTATTGTGGGAGACAAAGCTTGTTGACAGAAAGCAATCCTGCTTGCTTGATCTATATTATATTCAAACTAGAGTTAAGCCCGGCCCCAAGGGGCCTGGAGATAATCAGAGACCATCTTTTTGTATCTATATAATATCCCAATGTCACACTGCCCGCTAACATTTAGTTGCTCAAATTTGGTGAAAGGAATTGCCTTATTGTGCAATTCTCTTATTTCAGAATTTTGCAATTAATCCATCCATTCAACATGCCTTTTTTGTTAATGTTGTGTTGAGAGATTGTGTAGTTGAAACTTGAATCCCCAAAAATCTCAACACCAACAAAACAGCACCTGCCAAATTTTGTTGAGACCCTTCATAAAATTTTTGAATTAATAAAAGAAACAAATAAAATACGGCCCTGAAATTTTTGGATTAATAAAAGTAACAAATAAAATACGGCCCTGAAATTTTTGGATTAATAAAAGTAACAAATAAAATACGGCCGTGAAATTTTTGAATTAATAAAAGAAAAAAAAGAAAATACGGCCCTGTAATTTTTGAATAATAAGAGTAACAAATAAAACACGGCCCTGAAATTTTTGGATTAATAAAAGTAACAAATAAAACACGGCCCTGAAATTTTGGGATTAATAAAAGTAACAAATAAAATACGGCCCTGAAATTTTTGAATTAATAAAAGAAAAAAGGAAATACGGCCCTGAAATTTTTGAATAATAAGAGTAACAAATAAAATACGACCCTGAAATTTCTGAATTAATAAAAGTAACAAATAAAATACGGCCCTGAAATTTTTGGATTAATAAAAGTAACAAATAAAATACGGCTCTGAATTTTTTTAAGTCTGCTTTAAGTCTTTACAAAATTTGTTTGTTTTTGTTTTGTTTTGTTTTTGTAAAGATTTTTTTTTGGGATTTAAGTTGTTTCAAGTCTTTACAAATTTTTTTTGTTTTTGTTTTGTTTTGTTTTTGTAATTTTTTTGGGATTTAAGTTGTTTCAAGTCTTTACAAAATTTGTTTGTTTTTGTTTTGTTTTGTTTTTGTAAATATTTCTTTGGGATTTAAGTTGTTTCAAGTCTTTACAAAATTTTTTTGTTTTTGTTTTGTTTTGTTTTTGTAAAAAATTTTTGGGATTTAAGTTGTTTCAAGTCTTTACAAAATTTGTTTGTTTTTGTTTTTGTAAATATTTTTTTTGGGATTCAAGTTGTTGCAAGCTTTACAAAATTTGCTTGTTTTTGTTGAGATTTTTTGGGATTTAAGTTTTTTCAACTTCAACAAAAAAAATATTTTCGTTGAGATTTTTTTGGAATTTAAGGTGTTTTAACAAAAAAAAATTGTTTTTGTTTTGTTGGTGTCGAGATTTTTGGAGGATTGTGTAATCAAAAAGGTTTTTATTAAAAAACAGTGAAAGTAACAAATGAAATACAATCCTGACATTTTTTGTAGGCTTATTAAACATAAGGGTCCGATCATATGAGCAAGTCTCAACTTTAACACAACAAACATGCCTTGTTGAGAATTGAAAGTACTCAAACCCAACTGCGCCGAGTAGAAACGCAAACTCCTTGTGCGCTTGCGGGTAACGGAGTCAGATAGGGATATTATATATATATATATAGATTCGGACTTCTTCTTCGCTCACGTAATTCCCGCAAAAAGGACATCTAGTCTCATAAAAATCGGGTTTTAAAAATAAGTCGTCAGTTGGCAGCTGGCGAATTTCTCTCTGGCCCCCTCCCTCCGTTTGGTAATTCTATAGAATTGCATCAGAATCAATAGCAAAAGTACAAGAAGTTCGCTACGGTGCTCGAAAAATGATCCAGTGGGGCCCGGGCCCCTAGAAGGAACCGGAACTCACCTGGAGCCCATGTAGGGAGGGATGACACACCCCACAAAAGACCGACCACGTACAGAGAGGCGGCCGGAAATGCCTTGTGGTCAAAATCACTCACCGTGATAAAACACGAGGGCGAATAACCGCCACAGACTTTAATTTCATCTCAACTGAGGATGAACATAATCGTTCATCTGGATGGCAAAGCTATTGCCAGGTGCTTGGACGAGTACACTCGTCTCTGGAAAGAGGTGGAGAAGATGGAGGGGGCTAGATACCTGGCGGGTATCGGGGAGGGCCCAAAGGTCAAGCCGCGGACTCAACTGCCTCATACTTGTGGGGTATTTGTCAGTGGCGGCACCACCAAACCCCAGGGCCGTAGCATCCTCCCAGTGCTATCCCAGCACAACAATGGGATAGACATACATCAATAGGTCAACTATGACCTCCACGGCTGAGTGGTCGAAGCATATGTGCAACGATCCTTCGCCCAACCAAATACATACATACATACATACATACATATAGTTCATTACGCATGTTCAAGGGGTGCTTAATTTAATTAAGGTTTATTATCGTCAACAGCTTATAGGATTCCTTAAGCCCCTGTATCATTTTAGAAGGTATAGTTAACGCCTGCAGTTTGGTTAATATCCTGATGCTCATCAGCTCATCCTCATCATAACACAAGTCATAATATGGAGATAAGTACAAGATCTTGAGCTATATAACTATCGTATGGATAAGAATGTGATGCGATCTAAAAAAACAGGCCTCCTTGGCCTTGAAACAAGTCACAAGCCTTTGAAAAAAGTTTGAAAGTGTTATCGTTATAAAAAAAATATTAATAGTATGTATATATAAAGAGCTCAGATTGGTTGTAATATTTAGACTGTTTTCCCATAAGCCTAAGAATAACTAATTGCGTGGGCCGGGTGGAGATGATGATGGTCATGGTGATGATAGCCGTAGTCAGTGGTGGTGGCTGTTTTTTACTCAGCAAATTCAGAATTCGGCTCTTCTGAACTCCCGCAAACAAAAAAACGTATTAAACATTATACGGACCGATTGGGAGAAAAATACATTACAATTATAGCCATTAAGTCTTCAGAAGGGTCACAGAGGTTCGAGAACAAGCCATTAAACTGTAGGAATCTTTAATGGCATCGGGTCGGATTTGTTTTTGTATTCATTCTCTATTGAATATCTATAAAAAAAGCCAGCAAAAACTGCAGCTTATGTACAATTAGCTGACTAATTAAATTGGTTGATGTTGATGCTTAAATGCTGAGGAGTAACGGAGTTGAGACATGATTGGATCATTTACATAATTTTTTTAGGAAATTGTCTACTTGCGTCAATTTGTTTGCGAATAAATAAACAAACTGTATTAAGAGACGATGATGTACTTATAGTGTATAGTATTATGTATTTGAGGAAAAGACAAATCTAAATTAAAGGTTTGAAAATTTCAAGTGGTTTAATCGGGCAAATAAAATATATTTTTAAATATTCAATATTTAATACCTTAAGTTTTTTGAAAAACAAAATATATAAAGTCACTCAGGAAGAATAAAGCTTTCCAACGATGTGCCACATGATATGTTTTGAGCAAAAAAGAATTACATATTTTTTGAAATTTCGTAATAAATATTTCAACTTTGAATTTCGAAAAAATAAAAAAAGCCGTCCCGAGGTATGAGTGTCTTATATTAGAAACCGAAAGGATTTTTGAAATCGGTAGAGCGGTTTCTGAGAAATTAATTCCCCTTTGAGGCCTTTTTTTTAACCTTTGACCCTACCCCAGGGGTGTAAAAGGGGGCAGAGCAAAAAACCGGCCAATGTATATTTTTATTTCGTGTCCTCTACAACATATCCCAAAATTGGGGAAATCCCACACCCACGATGTTGGACCGATTCTGCTTTGTTTTGTAGGCTCTCGTAAGAAATTAAAATTAATAAATTATTGTAATTACAATTTAATTGATATCTAATTAAATCGTTTTACAAGTTGCTGGAAAAGCTGGAGATCATGTTAACAATGTATTCTCACGAAAAGTTGGCCGCCTTAGTGGTAAGTGAACTTTAAAAAAACATTCCTGCATTTCTGTTCCAAATCTTATTGATAATGTTTTTTATATAAAGGTATTGACTCTGCCGGTCCCAACTTCTATGCTGATATTCCTTTCGAATCTGGAAGAAAACTGAGAAAGGTGATTGTTTGATCGATTGTCATTATTGTTTTTCTGACTGATCCACAATGCCCAAATTCTGTTCTTTTATTTCAGGGGAATGCTAATAAAATGGACATAATCCACACAGGTATACCTCAAATAATCATTTAGTTTACCTTAAAGATTTATTTTTTGTCTAAATGTTATCAAATTTTACAGGTTGGAGAGCTTACGGTATTGCATCCGAAATTGGGGATGCAGATTTCTTTCCAAACGCTGGTAGGTTTGGAGATTTTAAAATTAGCATAAATTGGAGACGTTTCGATTGTTATTATCATGAGTAAATATATTTTTGCAGGACCTTTGTTTATTCAAGTACAGCCCTGGTGTTTCAAGCATCACATGATAGCAAACTTAGGTACAAAACTAATTTTTATACAAAATCATGTGTGATTTAAAAACTTACAGTTTTCATAATCATAAAACTGAGCACATTCTACGGTGAAGTTACCGCATGAAATGTGTTGGACAAAATCCTTGGGTGAGGATCTTGTGCAGTTTGCAACACTTACTTCAAACTTATCTTCTGAAATATTTGTATTAATGAGTTAATCAATTTTCAAGTATTTTTTTACTTGATTTCATTAGATCGAACTTTGTGCAGATACTTCTCTATACAGCGTGATGCCTTGCGATGAGATGCCTTATAATTGAATTATTATCAATAGTGTCAGAAATGATTTCGAATATTTGAATTCATTTTGAAATGTGATATAAGTTTGACTAATTATTGCAAAGTTTTATTAAAAATCTGCACTGGTGTTTATTTCTTGTTTTTATATATAGTCTCATTTTTCTATTTTAAAATTAATTAAAATTTTATTTTCATATTTTTTTCTCATAGTTTATTTCAGTAGGTATCAAGTTATCGGGAAAATATTATTATTGGTTTTTAAAATGACATTCGTTGAAAATATTGCATTATTACGGACGAAAAATTTGCTTAAAAAGTGCAATTTTGCCCAACAAAATGTCAAAAAAGTTGCCCAAAAAAGTATTGCTTTGCGCCAATTTTTGTATCTCTGAACTTTCAAATGGCAGTATTTTTATTTTTGGTCCCACATTCACATATATATTGTCGACTTCTGGGTAAAAATTAGTACTGTATCTGTAATTTTGATGAAGATATTAAGGATCGAAATTCGCCAAATATTTATGAATCAACCCTCGTATTCTAAAAAAACATTAAATCAACTAAAAACTAAAATAATATATAGAAGAGATCTTTAAAAAAATAAAACCCTTAACCCAACTAAAAAAACATTAAGAGAATGGTGCACTCTGTAATAATAATAAAAAGTCATATTACAAACTCAAAAAATAATATGGAGAAGGAAGGACCATTGTCTTAAAAAATCCTTAGACAAACCTAAAAAAATAATATGGAGAAGAAGGGGCCCTTGTCTTCCAAAAAACCCTTAACCTAACATAGAAAATAATATGGAGAAGGAAGGATCCTTGACCTGACCCATTTTAACATTTTAAGGCGAATCTAAATATGCCAGTTTTATGATCGACGCAATTATTAAAAAAAAACAGCAAAAAAACAGAAACTTATTACTAATTTAATTTACTCATTTATAAAAAGTATTTGTAAAAGTCAATTTGTAAATAAAATTTTGATAATAGTTATACATAATTGTATACATTCATTTACAAAGGTATTTGAAAATAATAATTTTTATTGTTTACTAGTGCAA
>JAQGBQ010001270.1:0-12527 GCA_034698485.1 Vertagopus arboreus
TCAGCACTGTATCTAAAATTTTAAAGAAGATATTAAATGTTAAACAGGGGTCAATATACCTGAAACAACCCTCGTATTAAGTAAATAAATGTTGCCTACAATGTACCAAATTTTAAAGGAAGGGTAAGTCTATGAAAATAGTTTAAATTAACTAAATTATACTTTAATGTTTGCAACCAATTTTTGTTGACAACCGTCTATTGTTTAATTTATTTGTAAAAAATCGTTCTTGAAGAGTGAGTTTGAAGTGTCAATTATAATATATTGCAGTAATGGCTGTCATTGAATTTTAAGACAATGAACCAGTAATTTCTTTGAATATCGTTTGAATGCATTTGAAAACTACAAAAACCTAAATTGCGCACACAACTAAATTAACGATTTAATATTTTAAATGTTAAAGCAATAACTGTTGATAATTTTAAAAAAAAAACAAGCTTCCAAGTAAGCAAATGACAGGTTAACAACTCGTTAAGCACGAGTTAAAAAAACTATTTCTGTTCAAAAATCTTAACTTTTCGATATTTTGCGACAGAAATCTGCTCGAAAAAATATATTACAAACATAGAATGGAAGTAGTTATTTAACTGGTATTTATAGTTTTACATACAACACTAGCTAGAGTTAGCCACACTACTTTTGGGAACTAAGAACATTAAAAACATTAAAAAATTAAACTACAGATTTTTTGTGATACGATTTTAACGTAATTGGAATTTATTGTACTTCAAATATTCGTTTATTTTGCAACAACTACTATGTAAAAATGAAATTAACATGTAGTACGTAGGTACACTACAAATTGTTTATTAAATAATAGTTATTAGATACTATCTATTAAATAACTATTAAACTACTAACTAACTTACTATTAAATAATAGTTATTAAATAATAGTTATTATCTCGTAGATACTATAATTTTGATTTTTATATGTGTATTTACAAATAGTTTTATATATTGCACAGTTAGCAATTTTATTTTTTGTGTTAAATAGTATGATAGGTTGTACCAAAATTTAAATTTCTTACTGAATAAAGTGGTTGGCTACATACGTTTACTTTCGACTTTATACCTGACCTATGCTAAAACAGCCATAACACTAACATATTTTATGTATTTTAGGTATTTTATGTATATTTAAAAAAAGGTAGAGATTACAAAAAAGGCTGGATTTTGTTAATATATCAAGACATTTGTATATTACTAGTTGCTATTGAAACAATATTCACAGGTTCAAAAATATTCTACAGAAAAATGAACGGCATTTTTTAAAAATTTTAATAAAATAAATAACTAATATTTTAGGCATTTTGCTTAAACTTTAAGTGATCAGGTCAAGGTAACTCCACTTTCTTTGTTTTGTTGTCTTTTGTTAATCAGGTTCTGACAATTGGAATTTCCGAAAATCTATAAGTCCAAACAAACTATTTCAAAAGACAAACAAAACAAAGAAAGTGGAGTTACCTTGGATCAGGTTAAAACTATAGTGTGCGGAACTCTAACATTAAGAAACTGTCAGAAATGCATTTTTAAGTACATTAAGAAATTAATTAGTATTTGCATAGTTCTAATTTATACGCGTATATCTAATAACTATTTAAGTAATTTATATTTAACAGACCCTTATTTTAATACCAATGTAAGTCTAATGCGTTAACGGGATTTAATACTTTACAACTCATCTTCGGAGCTGGACATATTTTCTTCGGGATGAGATAAAGGCTTTTTCGGGTTAAGAACGATGACAACTTGTCCATTTTCTAAGTACTGCTTGTGTTTATATAGTGGAATTCGGTTTCCGGCTTCAGCTGTGTCAACATGATTAGTATTTGTGGGCTCAAGGGGGTCAGCCAGAGCTACAGGCTGGAGATCGGTAGAGGCAATTGGTGGAATTGTACCCGGGTCAATAGATTCAATTTGAGTTTGGTCAGTAGTTTCAATAAGTTCATGTTCAACAAGCTCTGTGGTAGGCTCAAGATCAACCGATGGCTCAACCGTGTCAATCTCGATTGGGTCTGCAGGCTCCATATCCGTTGGGTCAACAAAAGCAGTTTCAGTTGGGTCAGCCGGAACGACAGGTTGAATAAGATTTTGGTCAATAATTTCCATGTCACTTGGTTCAGCAGGCTCTACATCAAGAAGCTCGATATGATCAACTAGGTCCACCGGAGCAACTCTTTTTGGAATCACAAAGATATTTTTGAAGGCAACTTTTTTCGGTAAATGTTCGAACAAAACATTTCGAATCTTTTGTCGAGTAGGAATAACTACTTCAACGGGGACAATCAAATCAGAAGATTGACCAGGGTCGGTTGAGGCGTCCGGGAGAATATGTTCATTTTTGGATCCTTTTTGAATTATATAAATACTTTTGAGACGAGCTTCAAGTTTCGTCATATCTTTAGGCCAAGTTCGCGGCTGACCAGAAGTTCCAGTTGACGATCCCGCTGACCCTGTGGTGATGATAGGATTCGACGGGGTTTGGGTTGATAAAGCTTTGATTAGATCAACGTGATTAGTCATATTGAAGATTGCTTTAGCAACTCGGGCTGAAATAGAACAAAAAATTACTCAGAATAGAAATTGACAGAATTTAGCCTAAAATGGTTATTTAACAAAGTTTTGGAATTTATTTAAAATATAAATTTATTTAGTATAAACATTTATTGCGATTGGGAATTTATTTGAAGAATAATATCAATGAAAGCATACTTTGATTATTTACAAGTCAATGATTAATACTTACACTTTTTCCGTTTGAGACAAAGACCTTTCATCCAAATTCCATATGCATACATGAGATGAACCAGAGTCATAAAATCGAAGCCAATCAACATCCCTAGAAGTCCACCTACTATTCCTGTTGTTTCATTAAAAATAATTCTAAAGAATTTTTAATTCAAAATAATCATTTGGGTGCTAAGAAATATCAACATACCGACGTATTCCCAGAAATCATATTGTTGTTGCAATTGTCGAGCTGCAAAAGAATCCGATCCAAAAAAAATCCGCACAGTTGAAGCGTACTGACCTTTCCTAAGCACAATGAATATAATTAAACAATTTATGAGGGTCAGTAACTTAAGAGGTTTAACGATTGTTATTTGTACTAACTTTAGTCTTAATTCTTCAACAAAGGCAGGTTTGCCAAAATATGGTGTACTAGACACAACTGTGGTATAAACTACTTCAGTACAGCCGTGATAGCATGTCATTGGGGTGGTAAGGTTCATGCACATTTGCGAATATCCGTGAGAATGCAGTTCCTCTAAAATAAAATAAAACCAATATTATAATTATATTTAGTTCCGGTTCTATTTTTTCTATAAGTGGATTAAATCCGTAGAATAAAATAAAGTTTCAGGCTAAATTTAAAAACAACAGTTTTTACGCTTCAAATCTTTAAACAAAATCCAGTTCTTTGTCTTTTTCTCGTAAGACAGCAAAGAAGCAAATATTTCACTACAAGTTTCTTAAATTTTTTAAATTAAACATCTTTGCTGAAAAGAATCATTGCTTTTTATTTGTAATTTTTTCTATAACTCGAATATATCGAATTTCAGCATTTTAAAGTGAAATAACATATCAACTAACCTTCGAGTTTTTTTTGACAATCTTCATGCTGTGGGCCACATAATGTTTCATTTTTGCCAGCTAGATTTACCCAAAAAAATATTATAAAATTGTAAGTGAGGTCTAAGAGGGATTAAGTTTATAAGACGGATATTTGGCTTACTAGTTGTTCCAAAAGGTTGACATTTGCATCTTTCTTGATACAATAAATAACGACATTCCATCCTGCAGTTTCCTTCCGAATAATCAGTTGACTTTAGAAAGTTTCCTTCTTTTTGAGCATAACATTGCCGTGATTCCTAAAAAAATATTTTAATTTGAGTGTTTTCACACGATTTTGATTTTATAGCATACGCAAAATTCTCTTACAGCAGACAAGCTTAAAATGTCTTCGTTCGCGATAGTAACATCAGCATTTACATTGATGAAAACCTCATGGTTAGGAGCTATTGGGATCCCATTGGTTTTTGCATTTGGGTTATCTAAAGGAGAGTGGACATAAACCTGAAATCATTCACACATATATTTGGTTGGATTAGGTTAGGTAAGAAAATTGCTATAATGTCAATTTTGTTCATAGGTTAAAGGTATTTTTGCCATGTATGCAGCTCCTTCGTTGATGGGGCAAGCCATGTCTTCTGTTTCCATTGTAAGCACAAACGTGAATCCAAACTCACTCCCAGCTACTTTTTGGAACCAAGGAACATCTTCACTTTCCTTTAATTCACTGTTTTCTGAATTTCCAAAGAACTTATGGTCGTCAATGTTCCATCGATCGTGAGTTTCTGCTGATCCATAAGCCACTAAACTATTAAAAAATGAAGTCCGCATTTATTACTATTCATTGAATGTAAAATGAGTAAATTCGAGTTAATGATCTGCTGCCTTTCGTCGAATCATACGCGTTGCAAATTCACTTCATGTAGAATTAATTTAGAAGCAAAAATGTCTTTAATTCTGATAGATTTCATGCCACAAGGTTCATTTGAAATGACTTTAAATGTTATAATACATTCCTCGACACTACGTTAGTACACCCCACGATTTAAGATATTTCAAAAACGGGTTAGTGGACGATCGCCAAATTTTTACAACATCTTAACCAATTTATTTTTCTTAACTTGTTCCAACTTTTTCTAAACTTTCAGAGCTTTTTGGTGGCAGGTAATTTAAATAATAAAGAAAATTTAAAAATTGGCTGAATATTACGTTAGCACACTTTGCTAAAAAAATCAAAATTATATGTTTAAACACAAATTCTTAAAACATATTTTTTTAGTTAGGACGACTAAAAATAAATAAATACTAAGTATAACGTCGAGCTTATAGAGCAATCAAGCACAGCAGACGGGGGAATTCGTATGCTTTGCTTTGTTGAATAGCTTTTGGGAGAATTCGATTGCGTTCTTTAGCGTTTAGATTCCATTTAGCCCAAGACGTGTATAAAGCCTAGTAGATAAGAACAAACCCCACGAATGGGTAAAACCACACAACCAAAAACTCTCATAAGAAGGCACAGGGAATCGAACTCTGGAAGCCGCAGAGGTAGCTTGGCAAGCCCCGTTTAGCCTACGACCGCCTTCTTCTAGTTAGCACTACTAACCACCTTAATGATAAGCTTAAAAGTATTATTTTTGAATCGCATCTACAGTGCGGTATTTAATTTTTGTTTGCATTTTTCAAAATCTGTATTTTTTGTACTTAAAACTGAAAGGTTGGCAATCAATGTGATACGGCTTTCATAATGATGATCAGACATATTTATTGAGGTACACGAGCGGTAGAAATTTATAAATTGCTCAACGTTTCGGATTTAATATCCCTCTTCAGGAGAACTAATACAGGAAGGTGCAATAGTTAATTAGTTACAATATAATAAGTTTTTACAATGATAGATCATACGGTACTGACCAGTTACATAGGGTACAGGAGAAAGTATCGATAACTTGATACTTTCTCCTGTACCCTAAGTTGTAAGTTAAAAAAACACAAACACCTCGTAACATAAAAAGAAACCACCCCTTTTTTGAGCCCCTACGGGTCAACTTTTTGACCGATTTTCCTCGTTTTCAAACTTAAATCCTAAATTTTCCCAATCAATCTGTGTGTAAAATGTCAAGTCGATCAGACAAGGTTAAAGAGAGTTATCGTGTCGCAAGACCTGTCTCAGACTACTCTTGTAGACTACAAAACTTTCATGTGCAACTTCATGGAGCCCGACTCCGATTAACTATTTATTAAACAGAGAGTAAATCACAAAATTCAAGCTTTCTTTGAACTTTGTTTTTAAAAACCGTGTAGGTTACCCATAAGATCACTTTGAACAAACAAAAATGCAAATTTAACTTTCGATTCAATATTTAGAACTTATAGACTATAACTATGCAAAATATCAGCTTTCTGAGACAATTTTTCCAAAACCCGTGGGGGTTAACTGAAAGTGTCACTCTGACCAAAATTGTCGGAAATCGAACTATTTATTTGTTATTTAAGGCCCCAAAAATACTACCATGCCAATTTTCAAGTTTCTAGACAGTTTTTTTATGTGTTTTTATTATTTTAGTTAAAATACATATAAATACAAACCACCGCACTTTTTAGCCCCCATGGGTCAACCCCTTGACCGATTTTGCTCATTTTCGAACTTTAACCCCAAATTTGCCCAATAAACTTGTGTGTAAAATTTCAAGTCGACTGGTTAAGTTTCAAGAGAGTTATCGTGTACACGGACAGACGGACATTGACACGGTTCCATAAGCCCTTGGAGTCGGGCTAAAACCCGTGGGGTTTCCCCATAAGATCACTATGGACAAAGAATAATGCGAAATTAACTTTGTATTTAATATTTAGACTATGCAAAATTTCAGCTTTCTCTGACAATTTTTTTTAAAACCCGTGGGGGTTGATCGAAGGATCACTCTGACCAAAATTTCTAATTTTTCGGAAATCTAACTATGTATTTGTTATTTAAAGCTGAAATGCTAATACCATGCCAATTTTCAAGATTCTGGGCAGTTTTTATGTGTTTTTATAATTGTAGTTAAAATACAAATAGAAACAACCACCCTTTTTTGCCCCCCTCGGGTCAACCCCTCGACCGATTTTGCTCAATTTCGAACTTAAATTCTAAATTTACCCAATAAGCTAGTGTGCACAATTTGAAGTCGATCGGACGAGTAAAGAGAGTTATCGTGTCCCCAGACAGACGGACAGACACTGACACGGTTCCATAAGCCCTCGGAGTCGGGCTAAAAAGGAGTGTGGCTAGGTAAAATTCTGAGTTTAAATTATTTGAAAAGCGATCCATATTTATGGAAATTGTACTAAAAGTTACACAACCACTGTCGAGTTAGAAACGACGGAGTTCGAGAAAACATGAAAAACCTGAAAATATTTAAAAACTCAATCCAGGGCTTCAAATAAAGAATGAAGAACATCATTTAGGCTTATCAAGTTGTAGTTTTATGCATTTGAAATGTACGAGTTGTTTTTTACACACAGCGTACTCGTATTTCTATTCAGATAAATGAAGTAAAAAGCTTATAGTGTAAGCCTAAGCACTGTTAAACGCAACAATCAATTAATGCTTCGAGCCTTTTTTTAATGCAGGCTGATGTGTACTTAATTAACTTAAATAAGCAGCTGGTCCTGTCATGTTACTTAGCAGAGGTGGCCAAAATACATGGACTTAAAAAAACAAAATACTTTTTCCAGAGTGACAAAACACAAAATACTTTCAGCTAAACCTCAAAATACTGTTCAAAAATCTGGAAAATACTTTCCCAAAATCCGGTAAATACAAATTACAATTTTTCCATAAAATCGGGAATTTTTTAAAAAATTACCGTTCAAATACAAAATACTTACCATTTAGAATGAATTTAAATTTTTTATCTATTCCATACCATTTTATTTAAAAAAATTAGTGGATTTGTATAAATGAAGACATAGAATAAACCGAGTGCTATGGGTGAGAGATGTTATTTCTCATTCAATTTTTAGCTCTCAACCAAGAAAAGGGCATTAGCAGAATTTGTATTTTGTGTTTGGGGTTCACAAAATACAAAATACTTTCAGCTAAACCTCAAAATACAAAATACTTTCAGACTGAAGCAGTCAAAATACAAGATAGTATTTTGTATTTTGACAATGTATTTTGGCCTCCCCTGTTATTAAGTTAATATGCTACTTGAGTGAGAATACAAAAATTAACCTGTTATCATGTAACGTTATGATATATTACACAAAACTTACTTGGAATGAGAAATTCGCTTCAATCGACAGCAGTCTCCAGTTTCCGTTTTTTCCACTTCAAAAAGTTCAGCGCAATTTCGCATACCATCAGGACCCCATCGGCAGGCATGAAGAATTTTTGAGCAGTCAACTGTTCCTTGATGCTACACCAGATTTTTATCATTAATTTATGATTTATACAATAAACATTTGCAAGACAAAGCTCAAAGTACCTTCTCAACAAGGTCTAATATTTTTTTGTAATCTTCATCCTCAGAATCATCTTGAAAAGCAAAATTATTGTGATTTTCAAATGCAGCTTTCCTGTCCAAAAATAAATATGAAGTCGAGAATCCAGCAAATCGGGAATGACTTGTAGCAGCGTTACACCGTTTGTAAACGTAAAAATAAAGTTTAGCCGCTTGTTTGAAGGTCCATTCGAATCCAATTGAATCAATTGCATAACCGTCTTTTTTCGCTATATCATACAACCTGTAACAGAAATAATTCGCTGCAATTTTTACATTTATTTAATAATTAGTAATTAGCAAACATAATGAAACTGTTTGGCACATTATTTTTAAACTATATTTAACCCTCTCGTGTGCTTCTCATCGTAAGGGTCCGAAAAGTATGCCGTCTCCAAACTGAGCTCAGAATAAAGCTTGTGGTATAGGACGGAATTCCGTCCTAATGTAAAAACAAAATGAAATACTTTTAAAATAAAAGGTAATTTTAGAAAATTTAAATAAATATAATCAATTTTTGAAGAAATAATTGGTATTTATTTGAAATTTCTAAATAATAATTTTTGTAGAAAATTGAAGTTACAAAATGATTCAAAATTTTGTTATTCTTATTAATTAGGTTGTTTTAGTCTTGTCAAAAAAGTTCTTTTGAATGGTCAAGGCTAAAACACTTAATTAATAGGAGCCCTTTAGTAAGCATTGCTATAAAAATCATAAAAATTGAAATCGGTTCCACAACACTTTACGCTTAACTGCATTGAATATTGTAAAGATAGCATATTAAAAACAAATTCGTCAATCAAACGTCAAACTCATTTTAGAGTTTGCGTAAATACTGTACAGATTTACTCTGAAAATAGTCAATTTAGTTTTAAACGTTACTAACTCTTGTTCTTAACGGACGGTAAAAAACAAAATTAAACATGTTTTTATGATTGACAAAAGTGCGGGAAAAGAATAATTTATAAAACTGGTTCAATAAAAAACAATTTTTTTTGGATTCTAAGTTTAAATTTAATTAATTTGTTAAAGATTAAAGATATTTACAATTTTTTTTCATGTCTTATTAAATTGTTGGCAAGGTTTTTTAGATTAAGAATTGTGTAACAAGTACTTATCTAGGTAGCTATGTAATCTTAGACTCACGAATACCCTAACAAAAATTAACTCCCAGGTAGGTTAAGTCATATCATTGGCCATAAATAGTAACCTCTGGGGTGGCACAAGTTTTGAAAACCTATAAGGTTTGTCCGGCAATTTATTCGAGTGTCTCTTGCATGAGTGGGCAGGGTTGCAGCTGTGCGGGTGATTATAGACCTGAATGGCAGAAGGCCCGAAATTCCATAAATTTTAAGTGATATATAAATTTTTGTTAGTTAATTATTGATAGAAGCTCGGCAAAGCCAAGCAAAATTAACTAGCGGGGGAAGAAGTCATGAAAGGTTTTTTGGCCAGCTAGCACAATCTCATGGTTAACCGCGGTGTAACGGTGCGAATGACGTTGATCCCGACCAAAACGGATGAAAACTACGCACTTGATTGAAAATGTTTTGACTGAAGTTGTATGTATGTATTTGGGTGGATTTCAGACTCTTGTTCATAAGCTCAGATCAGCCGTAAATAGGCATAGCACAATGCCAAAAGACAATTTACTGATTACCATTCTTAATGGCTTGAAAAACTTTTTGTTCAAAATTTCACAAATCCTGTCCAAAAAAGTTTTTAGGTTCAGTAAATACCTGCAGGAATGTTCTACTTTTTGCCCCCCCCCCCTTGTCCTAATCAAGCACGCTAGCCGTGCTGATACCCGTGGCTCATGAAGATGTTGGTAGTGGACCACAAGTTCATTGCCAGCTCCAGTTGACAGGCAACTCATGACCTGCCCTAGTTCCTAGCACTCATTCTGTGAGTCAAATCTCTTTTTTTCTCACACATTCCCAGGAAACCCCACCGCTTAACCTGTGATTCCAGCCTGACGACCCCTACGGCAGCATGTAAGCGTTATAAGGGCCCCACGGGTTTAACCAGTGCTCTCAAGCCAAAAACAGTACGCACTCAAAGTGCCCCGGCTTTCAACAATGTCACCCAACACGCTAGTTCATCTTTCACTTCCTCTCCATGCCACTCCAGTACCTCAATCGTAACTAGACAATCTACCTGTCACATGATGATCCGTAGTTATTGCTTGGGTGCGTCATAGTTGCCCCACGGGTTTAACCAGGGCTCTACTTCCAAGCACAGTACGCACCTGGACGTACCAGTACCAGTACGCACCAAGTTTTTCTGGTCTCGACAATTTCACCCAACCCGCTTTTGACTGAAGTTAAGATTAATAAGTTTTTGACCATTGATGAATTGCGTTCTAAAATAGCAATTCACGGTTCGTTTAAGTTATCAAAACATCATCATAACAGTAATCCGTCATTTTGGCAGCTGTTTTTCTACTGCCAAAATTAACCAAAAAAACGAAGAAGTCAATTGGCGGAAAACTGTTTGAGCATGGTTATATGTAGAGTCAATGTAACAGAAAAACATCATATTAACAATCTGCTTAAATCATTTAATTTATTCAAATCAAATACGTAACTTACATGAGCCATTATTTAAACACCTTTAGCTTTGACCTTTTTTGTATACTTTTTGTACAAGATTGAAAATTCAATTTCCTTTCATGTGAACGTTTAAAAAAATCCGTGAATGTCTCCTGATTAGTTTTTTAAAAACATTTTCTGTGTTGTTTTGGTCAGAATGCAGTACAAAAATGTACACATCATAGGATCACTCATTGTTGTAAGACATGCGTTCTACCAACCTTCTATAAAATTAGATTGGAAAATTGAATATTAGTCGCCCATTAACGTTCCAAAATATAACGGGTCGCCATCGGTAATCTTTCATTAATCTATACTGCTAAGAAATTTAGTGTAATATTCGTTTGCTTATTGACTTTTTGAATTTATTGTTTTACTTGAAATTCACTAGTTTTAAATTTCAATGTCTAATTTACATGTTAATAATTTTCTGCCAAAATGACTCACAGCAAATTATTATAATTCTTCTTGTTGTCAAATAACTCCCAAATTGATGACAAAAAACACTGCCAAAAAGAACTAGTATCATCATTAAAATCGTTTTCTCATCCTTATTTCTCATAATCCTGTAAATTGCATGTTTCTAAGTTGACGAAGAGTGTTCTAATTTACCGAACTTTAGAAACAAAAAAAACGCTGTAGTAAATAATTAAAAATCTGCACACATTTCTTAACTTTTGCTTATGTAATTAAGACTGGCTTCCATGATCGCTTAATTTTTTTTTTGTTTTACCTTGAAAAGTATTTTTTATACTTTGTAATCCTAGCAATACAATGTATTTGACCACGACTTAAACCCCAGTATTTCTGGTCCAGATACCTTTGGAATTGTACATACCATTCAGCTTCGATGAGCAACGCTTGGGGAAAGAGTTGAGATGGGCAGATATCGATCCCAGCAAAAGGAGTGTTTTCCATAGCTACTTTGCCTACATCCTTGTACATCATCGGGTGTGTCCGAATCTTGACACTTGAAACAAAAATCAAGTAGATTGCGATCCCAGTAAAGATTTTATAGGTCACAACGTACATTATTCTGAAATTTTTACCAAATTGACATTAGTTTTCACTGCAAAAAGCTTGAAAAAATCTTAAATAACGTTGTCTAATTTCGCAGTATTTTTCCTTTCAACCCTTCTGCTTTAAAAATTCCACCTTCCATTTCCGTCAAATGTAAAATTCAAAGAAAATTTTAAATTACACCACATTAGAACCTGTTTCATTTCATCTAATCAGGATATTTTAAAACCAAAAAATATAAGATTTTAGCAAACTGTAAATTTTTACTATAGTACCTTTTGTTTTTATCTCTTTCCATCCTTGACTTACTATTGATTGTGACATTTTAAGTTACGGGAACAAGGAAAAATTAGTTTTAAAAAACTTTAAAACGTTATGTTATTTTTTAAGCTTTCGATACACAACCGGTATCTTCTTCAGGAGTAAAAATAATTTTAAAAAAATACCTTTTACCTCTTGCCCATTGTTAAAGAGAAATCGAAACTAAATGTCTGCTTTGCTATTTTTTATATACTTCTGTGTTTAATTGTTAATTAACTTAATAAACATTTACAAAACGTACAAACTGTAGAATGTGCCTAATGCAAAAGCTTACCTAAGGGGTCACAACTACAAAGTAATGTACAGAAGTGGCTCATAACGGCAAGCCACTTGTAAAAGTAATTTATTGTAATTCTGAAATCTCTAAAAAGTCTATAAAATATAGAGAATGTAGATTATGAAATTATTAGAGTTGCCGCGGGTACCCGTCGGCTATCCGGTATCCGGCCAATTTGCCGGATTTCCGATCCGGCCGGATATCACACGGTATCCTGCCGGATATTTTTTATTAAAAATTCACGCTTTTTTTAAAAGAAATC
>JAQGBQ010001271.1:0-12518 GCA_034698485.1 Vertagopus arboreus
GTGAGTTACAACATTGAGGGGCGAGAATCTGTAGTTCTTATTAAAGCGAAGCGGGCAGCTTATAGCTCTTCTGTGGAGCAATCCTTAACAGAATTCATAGTTATTTGAACCCGGTCCCCCACAACATATTGAAGGCCATTTTTCATTTCAATCATCATAAGTGAATCCATGCCCATGGCTTGGAAGTGACCTTGCTCTTCGAGTGGTACATTTTCATCGATTTTTAAAATGAACCGAATTACTGAGCTGATGTATTTTTTGACAACTTGAACACAGCTCTCCGGATCTCGTGAGTTGTCATACTCGGCCCAAAAATCATCTGAATTAACTTTCGTTCCACCACTTGTGCCTTGTATGTCTTGAAATTCAGAAAGTTGATTTTTTGTAATTGAAAACATTTTTCTCATTGTTGAGAAGTCTGCTTCACACACACAAGACTGAAGAGAGTTCATTTTCATGAGATTTTCCATAGCAGAGATACAGAGCAAAGGTGACATTGGTTTGAGTCCAATTATATCCATGTTTGCAGCCACGCCCAGCTGTCCCCACTGGCCCCAATTGATAGTACTGGCGGGGAGGCCCATGTAATTTCTATAGTGAGCCAAGCAGTCAAGAAACATATTTGCTGCAGCGTAATTGCTTTGTCCTAAGCTACCAAAGAGGGCAGCACTACCAGAAAACATGACAAAATGTTCCAAGCGGTAGTCCAATGTTAAGAGATGCAAGTTCCAGCCTCCTTTAATTTTTGGATTGAAGACTTGTTCATATTTCTCCCATGTTTGGTTTTCAAACGTTCCATCTGAAAAAACGCCGGCTGCATGCATAATCCCTCGTACAGTTGGAAGTCCGGAATCCTTCAAGGATTCCAATAAAAACTGACATTGACTAAAGTCACTCACGTCACATTGCTTTACATGAATATTTTTGCCGTTTGACCTCATTATTTCTATTTCTTCAGAGGTATTTTTTCCTGGTCCATTCCTTCCAACAAGTATAATCTCCTTGGCTCCTCTTTGGACCATCCATTTGGCAATTTCTATCCCAATTCCACCCAATCCCCCTGTAATCAAGTAGCTGCTTCTGTCATTAAACAGTGGCATGATCATTTCATGACTTCCTTTTAGTCCCATTGATTCCGGCATTACGCAAATGATTTTTCCAATATGCTTTGCTTTCTGTAAATACTTCAGAGCATCTCGAATGTCTGCGGCGTCAAAACGAACGTAAGGAAGTGGCGTGAGTATCGACTGGTCCATTTGTGTCATTATATTAATATATTCCACCACTTGCAAAATCGGCACGACAGACGCGTCAACTATTTCATAATAGACATCCGGTCGTAGTTGCTTCACTTCTTCAGAAGTCCAAACGTTTAGCTTACTGATCTCAATATATTTTGCTCCAGGATTGCAAACGCTTAGCGTAGCCTCCTTAAATCCAACTCCAGTCAGAGAATTGAGAACAAAATCAACTCCTTGACCACCTAATGCTTTTCTGATTTGTGTCCCATATTCAGTATTTCTTGAGTTGAACACGTGCTGAACTCCCAAGCTGCGTAGGTAGTTCCGCTTTCTAGTACTTCCTGCAGTCGCTATGATAGTACAGTTTAAAATTTTAGCGGCTTGAATCGCGTAGAGTCCAACACCCCCGGTTCCAGTGTGAATTAAAATCGTGTCATTCTTTCTTAGCTTTTTTTCTTTGAAAAAGCACAGGTAGATTGTCAGAGAGACGACTGGTAAGGTAGCAGCTTCGTTGAATGTCATATCTTGCTGCATCGGCAGGACCAAGCGTTCGTTGGTAACTATATGACTTGGAAGAGCTTTTTCATACAGATTTATTCCAACAACAGGGTCTCCAATTTTATAAAGACTAACCTCAGAACCAGTCGCTGTCACAACTCCAGAAAAATCTAGCCCAACTGAAGTAAAATCATCAAACTGCGACGTGGGTTTTAAAACAACGAGAACATCTCGAAAATTGAGGGAAAATGCTCGAATCTGAATCTCAATATCACTTTTCCCAAGTTCATAGGTGACGTCAGGACCAAAGCGTAGATCTTGAATCGCATTATTCGTAGGAAGAATGAGGCAGGAACGATCCGTCGGGAACTTCAGAGAATTATTCACAGTTTTCTGAGGAATGAAACGAGAAACTTTCCTTTGGTTGCCTCTATATGCGACTACGCATTCGCCATCTTGGACAAACAATTCGGTAAACGCATCATCAATTGCTTGCAGCAGTGAACCGCTAGGGTCCATGTCGATATTCCTACAAATAAGTGTAGTGTTTTCATTTTGCAGGGCCTTTGTCATCCCTATAAGAGAACCAGCAAATGGTGAAGTTACTTCGTGGTTATCGTCCAAACTTAGAGTGCCTCTCGTCAGAACAAATAGTTTAATATTGTTCATGCCAACAAGAGTTTGACACAAGTACAAATATTCTTGACAGTTAAATTCCGTATTGTTTTCATTGCTCGAATCTTGATTAACGATGTAAATCACTCCTTCCAAGGAGAGCGTAGTTGTAGAGTTTGTGAACAAATCCTTCAAAAGAGTTTGCATTTCCAACAAAGGTTGGCTTCGTTTATTGAGATTGAGTTTGTAGTGAGTTGAGGTTGATAAATGTTTTTCTGTAGAAGAATTGACAATTATCACATGTCGACCAATCTGGGACAACTTAGTTTCAATGATTTTTGTAGATTTAATGTGATTGGAAAATACAACCCATGTCCTAGTTAGATAGTCCTTGATATAGCCCAAACCATTAGCAGACGCCTTAGCCATGATAAAAGCAGTGTGGTCCTTGTAAACAGGAAAAACAGTCGTGGAACTGAATCCAGATGATCTCAAAACCTTTTTCCATTTCTCGCCACTCATTTCACAATTACTTGGCCTCAAATCGTAGTCCTCAAATACCCAGAATCCTTCCAACACCCCTCCGGTCAAATTAATTTCTCGAAGAGGTTTTGTAAGCTCTGTGAGCAGTAGCGCGCCGCCTGGTCGTAGAAGATTTCTTAGATTCACTAAGGAATTCCTGATATTTTTTGTTGCATGAACCACAAAGCTTGCATAAATTATGTCATAGTAATGTGGAATAAATCCCTGCAGCGTTGGATCAATTTTGATGTTTAGCGTTTTATAGACAACTCTGATCTCACTGTTTTGGAACATTTTTTCTCCACTAGAAAAAAAAACCTGGGTGATGTCCGTGTAGGTATATTCATAGCCAGACGCGGGTCCGGTGAGATGTTTCAAAACCTGACTTGTTAAACTACCCGTACCCGCACCAACTTCCAAAATTCTATACACGGCTTTGGTATTTGATAAAGATGACGCCAGGCTTTTCATTGGTTCCATGCAAACGTCAGTTACTGCTTCATAACAATGTTGGACTGCATTACAGTTTTTATAGTATTGCTCTAGCGGTTGAAATTCATTTGGATCTACTGGAAACAAAATCGGCAGTGCGGACTGCTTTCCTGATAATATCTCATAAAGCTGTTCCGCCACGGCTCGTACAGAAGCAAAACCTACATTTACACTTGGATTCAAGGAAAATTGCAACCTGTCAATGTCACTAGAAAGGACATCGCCCGATGGAAAATTCCGAATCACTTTAAATGCAAAGTAATCATTATCTTCAATACTCGTATCTTCAAGGTATTCGTCTTCCATGAGTACAGTCAACATGTAGCGTGTAAATCGTTTAAATATTGCAGGAATGGCAAGAGTGGATAGTAAAGTGTTTAACGAAGATTTCTGACCAATCTTGTAATTCCATCCTAGCTGAGAAAATACCCGGACTATGTAAAGTGAGCAGAGTTCGTTGGCAATGTCGTAGTAGTCTTCTTGGTCTTCGCTAAGATATCTAAAGGGGTCTTTGAAGTGGTCGGAATCAATTTCATCGAACAATGAAAGTTTTGACATTCTTCTTTCCCAAGGGCCTAATTGATCTCTCCAAACTTCTTGATACATGCTAGGCAAAGATTTCTTCTGTCCTTCAATTGCTGACATCACTGTGCTTACATTTGTTGGTATAAAACCGGCTCCAATCATTGTCACAATCCGAACGCCATTTTCGTCGTAAAACGTTGTCACTGCTTCTTCATCCGATGAATTATTCTTACATAGGTGAACGTAGCTGGTTCGAGTTGTGAGTTTAGCATGCCAAATTAATTGTTTGATGGAGATTGGTACCTGAAGCTGATTCGTGTCAGAATGGATCATGATGGCCTGAAACATGGCGTCAAGTATTACTGGATGCAAAATGTACTCATCCGTAATTAACTCGGACGGCTGAGAGATTTGGAAGTATACATCATTTACTCCTTGATGCCCGATGACCAAACTCCTAAACGTTGGACCGAATTTTAATCCAGACTCAGAGAACTTATAGTATATTTTGTGGGTGTTTAATTGTTCAGAGCATCGATATTTGATTTCTTCCAAAGTGTCTTTGTTTTTCGGCTCTTGAATGCCATAAGGAGAGAAAATTCCTGTGGCGTGTCGAATCCACTTGTGTGTCTCTTTGTGCAGTACTAATTTACTGTAGATTGTCACCCGGGTGTCTCCTGTTGAGTCATCTGTTGTCACAACCGCTTGAACCAGCGGGGTTTCGTTCTCAGTCAGGGCCAAGGGCCCTTCGATTTTAAAGTCTTGTATGGTGACAGAAGCTGCAGGGAAAATGTAGCCTCCCTCAAAGCCTTGAAAAGCAGCCTGACCTGCGACCAAACACATTTCCATGAATCCTGCACCGGGCATTATTATTTTATTTCCAACAACATGGTCTTTCAAATAAGGGGTCTTAAGCACACTTAATTCATTCTGGAACAATTTTATTTGGGATGCATTTGGCACTGTGTTTCCAACAAGAGGGTGGATAGACTTTTGTTTACCATTCTTATTTACATCCGAAGAGAAAGTTTTGTTCTGGAATGAATAAAATGGAATGGTCACGATTCTGTCTCCAGAAAATTGGTGGAAATTCTTCCAATTGATGTCCATTCCTTGCTTGTATAAAGTTCCCAAAGTATTTAAAATAGTTGACCAATCACTGTCATTTTTTCTCATTGAGGGTAAACAACTTATGGACTGTGAGATACCAAGAGTGTCAGCATTGCCGAAGATCAACGCAGACAAAACGGGCTGAGGTCCAATCTCGAGGAATGAAATCGTCTCTCCGGTTTCCAAAATTGATTTGCTGGCTTTTAGAAATCGTACAGGCTCTCTTGTGTGTCGAACCCAATAGTTAGCTTCAACTTCTCCAACTTCTTTTATATTCCCGTCCATTCCGGAAATGAATGTGCAGTTTTTTAGTACACCATAATTAATTTCGGAAGCAGTTTTCCTATATTCTTCTAACATCGGCTCCATTTGTCTGGAATGAAATGCATGAGTTGACTTAAGGACGTGCGTTTTTATCCCTTTTTTCTTTAAAAGCTCTGCAAATTTCAAAACATTTTCTTCAGACCCCGCAAGAACGGTTTGCTCTTCGGAATTAATAGCTGCATAGTCCAACCATCCAGTCGTTTCTGCAAATGCCGTTTTTAAAAGCACGTCAACTTTTTCTTGACATTCTTTAATCACCAACATATTCCCTGATGGTAGGCTATTGATTAGTCGACTCCTTTCCGCTACTAATGTCAAAGCATCAGAGAATGTCAAAATGCCCGTTGCAACTGCAGCAGCAAATTCTCCAAGGCTGTGGCTCAAAACAAAATCAGGCTTAATGCCCCAGGATTCCCATAATTTTAAGAGACAATATTCTACGCAGAATATCGAGGTTTGACTGTAAATTGTGAAACCAAGTTCTTGAGTGTTATCACCCCAAAGTGCATTCTTGATCGAGATGCCCAGAACGCGTGACAAGATTTTATCCGAATTATCAAAATGCATTCTGAATACCGGACTATGATCATAGAGAGCTTTAGCCATTCCAGGATATTGTGAACCTTGGCCTGTGAAGAGGAAGCAAAGTTTTGGACGTTGGACACTTAAATCTGAAGATGTTTTTTCAAAATTTTTAATCATTTATTTTTTATCTGATCCTAAGATTACGGATCGATGCGAAAAGTCTCCTCGTCCTGTGCTTGCAGTGTAGCAAATGTCAGCGAGACTGTCTTTAGTATTTTCCAAGAATGTTTTGTACTTGATTTGCAAATCTTTAAGAGCCTCTGGGGATTTGGCTGAAATCTTTAGCAAATGAAGTGTCATCTCGGAATGTAATTTAAGTCCAGAGTAGACGTTCAATTCCGGAGTCTCCTGAATAATAACATGTGCATCTGTTCCAGTGATTCCAAATGAACTGACCCCAGCCAATCTTGACTTCCCATTCGAATTCCTTTCCCATTTATATGGAGTCATCGGAATGAGGGCTGGAATTTGTTCTAAATTAATCTCAGGGTTCAAAGTCTCAAAGTTTCTATGAGGGGGTATGGCTTCGTGCTCAAGAGCGAGTAGAGTTTTAATTATGCCCGCAATTCCAGAACAAGATTCAGTATGCCCAATATTTGTCTTGACGGATCCAATTACCAGCTTGTTTTCTCTTTCTTTAGAATATATCTTTGCAATTGCTGCAACTTCCATCGGATCTCCAACAGGCGTTCCTGTTCCATGAGTTTCTACAAAACTCACGTCTTTAGTCTCAACTCCAGCATCCTCTAGTGCTAGTTCCATCGCCAATGCTTCACAGTGTACAGTTGGAGTCCCTAAGCTTCGACTCGGCCCTTCTTGGACTACGGCTGAGCCTCGAATGAGACCCCAGACTCTGTCACCATCCCGAATAGCATCAGAGTATCGTTTTAGTACGAGAACGGTACAACCCTCAGCTCGACCAAAGCCGTCCGCTTTGGCATCAAATGTTTTACAACGACCATCCGACTAATTATAGAATTCAATATCTGAGGACTGAATGGATGAAGAAGAAGATTTACTCCGAAAGCTAATCCGACATCGCAGTCCTCATTAAGTAGACTTTTACAAGCCATGTCCACTGCAACGATTGAAGTAGAACATGCAGGCTCGGTAGGGATGCTTGGTCCCGTTAGTTCTAGGACATGAGAAATCCGGCCCGTGAGGGTCCCTAGAGAATTTCCCATATACGTACGGAAAAAATCTTGTTCATTTATTCCTCCTTGTTGTAATTCGTCCTTGTACTCATTTCGCCACCAGCCTCCAAATACACCTGTCTTGGAATTCTTTAAGCTATTCGGATTTATGCCGGCGTGTTCAAATGCTTCCCACATCACTTGAAGAGTGAGACGTTGTTGGGGATCTGTGAAAGACACTTCCATTGGACTAAGTCCAAAGAATTTTGCATCAATTTCGTCAATTGGGCAATTCAGAAAGCCAGCCTGATTATATTTGTCAACAGTCTCATAGCTAACATCTTCCCATCGTCGCTCAGGTATTGGGATGATCCCTTCTTTACCGTTAATAAGCAAATCCCAAAACTCTTCGAGATTATTTGCCCCTGGGAGTCGGAAACTTAGTCCCACAATGGCTACAGAATCATCCACTTCTTTCAACGTGTTAAGATTTACTGACTCATTGTCGTTTCCATTCAAAGTGTCCTAAAATAAGATACTAGGGTTAAATTTTTGCTCTGATAGCTTAAATCTTTGTTTTTAAAGCTCAATGTTTCACATACTTTCAAAAGCTCAGGAATAGACTTGGATAAATAAGTCGTGTCTGATTTGAGTAATTCAACAGTTTTGTCAAACAATGCCTGTAAAGAACACATTGTGTCGTTAGAATTTTTATTTTGAGTGACATACATGTAACTTTTAATAGATTATATAGTTTTAATGGCTAGTGGCTTATTGATTATAATCTAAGGCTTATGTTGTCAGTGGTCAAAATATATATACATCAAACGACAAAAAAAATATATTTTTTTTAAAACGTCTTTAAACTACGAACTTAAAAACACAATATAATTTTTCTCCACAACACTTTTTTTTAAATTTTTTTAAAACATCTCATAAAACTGAAATCTTTTTAGAAAATCGACAGTTGTATTTTTAAAAAATGTGGTTTTCGTATACCACTTGCGAATTTTTTATTTTAAACATTTGGATTTCGATTGCTTACCTGTTCTATTATTCCAAGGTTTAAAGAGCCGGCTGTTTTCTTGTCCTTTATAATTTCAATGGGGTGAGTTTTAGAGAACCATACGATTTTCAACTCACTCAGATTTCTAACAAAAATCATAAAAATGTGTAGAATTTAAAAAACATGTTTCGTTTCATATTGTGGCTGTAATTATAAAGTACACAATGTTATTTTAAATTGATCTTAACATTGGTGTATAATTGTATATCTTTTGCATATATATATATATTACATTTCCAGGTTTTCGCCTAGCAAATCCATAGGGACATTGTATTTTGTGTCTAGCAAACCTCCTTCGTTAAACAAGATTGGAAGGTTGTCCATCCCATTAGTGTTTGAAAATACTAGAAAATATATATAAGAAAATTCGATACATGTAAAAGCAGCATTTTTAAACCAATCAAGGTTTGAAAAATATTGGGTTCAATTTACATAAATTTACATATTTAGTTGGTAGATTAACGCAGTTTAGATCATGATTGAGGGTTAAGATCTTGAAATTAGATAAGCTATTCTAGTATCATCGAAGTATCTTACAATGGACTATTTTATTTTAATTTCTGTACTAGTTCTTTTGAAAAATAATAAAAAATCCAAAAACAAGACCTAGATGAGGATTATGGATTAATCTCAATCCTGATGAGGGTTAGACAATCCTTAATCCTGTCGATCTCTGGACCAAATACTCTTGTAGCAGAGCTACAGGGAAATGTTTAGCCAAGAGAGAAAAAAATTGTTTGTAAATTTCTCATAATTTGTCATCGAAAATTTAATTTATTTCCGTTAGGAAATTTGTTGTTAAATTTGGGAAACGATCCAGCGCTGTCGATTACTAATTTAAACAACTAAGTCACAGTGGCATTAATAAATACAAGGTTGCAAAAAATTATGCAAAAAGGGTAAAGATTAAAACTATTCAACAAAGTTTTATGAAATTAACGCCCTTGCTGCCTGAAGAATTAATGGGATTGTATTTACTATATATATGTTGTTTGTTTATATTCTTAGCTATTAAACAAATCTTAATAATTGTAAGAAAATTGTTTATGTAATCATTTGTAGCAATAAGCTTGCAAACAATTATACTCATCAAAAATATTCTTTTGCCATTGTTTGCCTACATGACTACGAGTTTTGACAATCGCTTTGTTTTTTAAAAAAATTGACCTATGACAATTTCCTAAAACTGTTTTAATCAACTATTCCAAATACCGACATGGACCAATCCGAACTTAATGACTTCAAGATATAGTATTCTTACATTTTATGACATCCAAAAACTTAATAAACTTTGATTTCGAAGTAGTATCAGCAATCATGACAGGGTCATGAACTTGATCTCTGGTCAAAGAAAATCCTTGTTGCTTGAAAAGCTCATCCGAATTGATCAGCACCTTTTCAATCATGAGATGAATGATTAGATAAATATTGCAACGTTAAGTAGTGGAATTTATTTACGTACTACGGAGTTGCAGTCCAGAAAGACAAATTTGCGTAAATTGAACAAGCTCCAGCAGTTAATTTTGGCCACGGTGCTAAATGGGAGTCCATGGTACTCGTTCAGCTGTTTCTTCTCCAAAATGATACATCTGTCGAATCGTTCTTCCAAAAGCACCCTATCACACAAAAAAGTAAGTTATCAGTTTTTGTCAACTTTTTCCAATTCTGTTTTCGAATATAGAGTTTAAGAGGTTAAGGAGAGGGGTTAATTTGAAGATGAGCAAAATTAGTCACATCCCCGAGGGCTGGTGGTCAACGGTCATGAAAATTTAAATAATACCGTAGGGCAAGTGATGCATCATTTTGAAAGAAGAAATAAATGGATATAATGCTCCCGTGCCACAACACCCTCAAAGAACGGAAGGCGGGGGCAAATGAGATTATTATTGCAATTGTATTCTCAATTGCAAAATCTGATGCTTCATATCTAAATAGTTGGTATTTTTTGCCTTTTTATTCGGGAATGGGATATGTAACTACCTACGAAACTATTTGTTGTTTTTTTATTTCATTTACCCAATGATGTACAAAATACAATAATATTTATTTCAACGAGCCTTGGAATTTGGAACCAAAATTGAAGTAAATATTTTCTGAAGTGTTATTGTTTTTAACAAATAATATTTTAATAATTACTCACGCTGCAACTCGCTTTTTGGTTCTTGTACATTATACATTACATTATACTACTCTTAAATTACTCTTATACATTATCATTGTAGCGTCACAAGCTTTCCAAGAGCTAAATTTAGATAGGATGAAATCAAATCATAAATCCATAAAATTGTGTGAAGAATGCAAAAGACATTCTTTGCGTTTTCCAGTTTCCAATTGCAACCGTTAAGCCTAGTTTTGTATGGGAAAATGCAAACGTTCCTATTCTTTTATCTATACTTGCAAAATGATGCGTCACTCTTCTCATGATTAAAATAATTAAGCCAAATATTGCAATGATACAAAGATTGATTACCTAAGTTCTTCAGATACACGGAAAGAGACAAAGATGGTCAACGGTCTCCGAGTGATGACATTTCGTAAGGAGCGTGCCAAAATTAAAGCTTTGATCCCTTCCTCGTCGTGAGAGGCAGAAGTCACCCAACTTTGCTTTCCTGGACAAGTAAGACAGTTTTTAGAATGTTTTTATTATTATATTTATAAAAAGATTAAAATTTGAAAATAAATGAAGATTCGAGCAAAAAAACCAGTGAAATATTAAGGTAAAAAAGTTTTAATTGAAATTTCAGTATAATTTCATTTAAAAATTGAAAATTTCAGGTTTATGTTCCAAGTTCTCATACAAAATGTAATGAAATTTCACTGACTTGTTTATCTTTATTTTTATACCTTTCATTTTCTCCACTGATTTGATAACAAATCTGCAAAATTATAACATCAAATTTCAATGAATTTACTTTAGGGGTAAAATATAAAATATACATGCATATATTTATGTATATTGAGACAAAAACTGAATATACGACAAGCAAGGTTTACACAATGAATCTGAAAAAACCTTTCTGTGTTGTATTTATAACATTCCAAAAAATATGGGGCATCAATTTTTTTGAAATGCAATTCTGGATTAAATGGATGTTCATTATTAACTCCTATAGTATTATAGATATTTACAAAAGAAGCAAGTTTTATGGTAGCTATTGAAGTGAAATGGTCTTATTGAAATTAATATTTTAATATTTACATAAACTCTCAACCATTAGTGTGGTTGTAACTCTATAAAGTTAAGATGGGGGATAAAATACACCCTCTTATGCAAACTGTTGTATAAAATATAAAGCTTAGAAATGTTTGTCTCTTTCATGATAGAATATTAAATATGAATTTATGTTAAAAACACAATAATTTAAATTTGGCTCGGCTTCTTGGGTCTTTTATATTAGTTTGACCATGAAAAGTAGATAATAAAATTCAAAACAACAACAACATCTGGGAACTGGATGATTTTTTTATGTTCTGCCAACATTTGTTTGTAAATCTATATAGATTTATTGCCTTGATTTGAGATGAAATCCGGAGAAGCGAATAAGCAAAATTATGGGTGGAATAAATGATAAGATTAGAATACATATTTACAGAAAACACACTATGGAAAGAAATTCCCATGACTATTTACTATCAAAACAACACTGATGTTACTGTTTTTTTTATTTGTTTTGTACATAGATTTAGAGCATGGGAAAAGCAGGGTGAGCTCTCCATGAATTAACCCAATTAAATTGGTTTTTATAAAGGTAATATCGTAGTCACATCTTGAATTACAAGAACATGTTTGGCTGCTTGGATAAAATAAGAAAAAATACTTTTCATTAGAAATGTGCCAATTACCCATTAAATAGTATCTAGACTTTGCTGTTGAACTAATTGTAAGGATTAGATTTACTAAAAATGGTTCTGTAAATTTGTCGAATGGATTTGAAATATGCAGCCAATTATGGAATTCAATTCAAAAATGGGCATAATCGGTTGAGAAAACCACTGGCGGTAGTGGTGGCTAAACACGGAGTGGTGTCTATTTGTATGAAGTTTCAACCAAAATTATAAAAACATTATAACTAAGGTTTCGATTTGTGAAGTTTTGCATGGCAGTAGCCTAACAACACAACGCAAAGTCCATGTAATCTCAAATTATTTTAATTTTATTAAGACAATTAATATACTAAAAACTAAAAGTGTACCGTTAATTTTTATCTGAAATTGAACACTTAATTAACTACCTAAATTATAAGTAAAACTATCTAATTGCAAAAAACTGGGATTAAAAAAAGAGATAAAATCATTTAAGAAAAGTTAACTGTACTGGAATTTTATAAACATTCGCCAAAATAACTAATTTTCTTCACTCCTATGAATTTCAATAAATTATAACTTTTATTTTGCTAAAATACAAGT
>JAQGBQ010001272.1:0-12517 GCA_034698485.1 Vertagopus arboreus
ATCACAATCACTATTTGTTCCTTTACACGCAAGAATGGGTCAATTGACTGGTACTTTATTTATCGTTTTTCAATTATTTTTCCTGTTAACTACTTCCAATCTTTATGTGTTCAAAAGCAAATTTTGAAAATTATACACTATGTCAACTTGAGAAGTTTTTGTAATTCGTCGTTCCAACAATAGCTGTTAATATACGAAATATAGAATACGGCTTAGTCAAATAATGTTAGCATTTTAATAAATTTTAATTATGTAGATATGAAATTCATATAATGAATTAAGACTTGAAAATTTCCATTTGCAGTTTAAGACTGAACATGCACGTATAAAAATAAATATTATGAATTATTTTTAAACATAAAAATTAAAATGAACAGATGCATAATAAAAAAGGAAGAGCATTCATAAAGAATTATCCATACCAAAACTTCTTTGCATGAATTAAAATTACTCATCGTTCGACTGCAGCATTATTGATTAGAGACAAAATTGCAAACAACAAATAAGTCATTCGGAATAATGAAACAAATGTAAATTTTAAAAAAAAACATTAGTTGAATTGTCAATGTTGCACGTGTACAATTACAATTACATACAAAAATGAAAAGATTGCTAAATCGCATGTTAGAAGGAATTATTTCAACAACTAAAAGCATTTCTGGACAAAAATATTTTAGGCTTCCATTAAAATTTCCCAAAATGTTGTCTCAAGTGCGACAATCTACCAAAGTATCGACTCAGTACAAACTTGACTCTCAGGGATATCTAGATCGGTTCAAGCTACAAAAATCCAACTAAATTAGTTAGTCATGAGACACATCAGGATCTTTCTATACTCATTTTTAATTGCATTTAATCATAATGCAGTTTTGGTTTTGGCTCAAGAAGATGACGACCAGACGGACTATCCTGCTGCAACTGACACTATTGACACCACTGATGATGACTACGTAAATACTGAAACCGTTGGATCAACAACAACTATTATGCCTGCAAAACCTACAGGACCAACTTTTGACTTTTCTCGCTTGACATTAGATCAAAAGTTTCTTGTAGGTAAGAAATAATTGAATCTTCTTTTTCAGTATTTTCTATTTGCCCGATGGTATTAATAAGTCAAGATTTTTGTGACTAATTAAACTTTCTTTTGTAAAATTATAGGCACTCGTTGGGTAATCGAAGAGGAGCAAGATGGACAAAAGATTAACGTATATCATTCAATAGATATACTTGATGTGTCTATAGATGTCCAAGCAAGAAGCATGCGGTATAACATTTTAATTGACAGCCAACAAAACGGTGTAACTGATTACGATATCCATAAGTTAACTAAAAATTAAATTATTTTTTAAGGGTGGAGTTCCACTTGTGTCAACGGTGGATGGCCTCGGATTTGGAAATTCCGGAAGGATTATTTACGCCCAGGGATACCGACGAAACAAATATCCGAGTTGACCCAGGCATTTTTAGCTCAATGTGGGATCCTTCGTCCTTCATCCCTAATGCTCGTGACACCAGTAAGCTTTTACTCAATCAAATAAAAATAATGGATAATAATAGTTAAACCTTGAAGATGCGATAAATAAGGATAATAAAATGATTCATCTCACTTTGGTGATGAGGACCAACAATGAGATTTCCATCTCTTGAATAAACTGAGTTCGAAACGTTAGGTTAATAAATATTCTCCAGAAAGTTAACAGACAAAATTAGGCCGTCAACTCCACAAAGTGAGATAAATCCTCATAATGGTTATTGATTCCAAAATATTTTTTTTTAGAAATCGCAAAAATGTCGTCAACATCATCAGTAGTCAATCTGTACCGGAACAAGACTATTAAGTACAAAACAAGGATGTTCACGCTATTAGTCTGCTACTTTAATTTCCGATGGTATCCATTGGATCAACAAAAGTGTGATTTGTCAATCGAGAGCTGTAAGGGAAATGCATCTTATCTAAAGCTTTTGTAATCTCGTAATAATGATTGTTGTTTTTAAAAATATATAATGCCAGATAAGTATCAGTCATCGATGGTGCGGTATTTATGGGAACCACCGGTGAATCAACCTGTAACACTGTCGCCAAACGTAGCGTTGTCACAGTACAAACTGCAAAAACCTTTGAGATACACGAATGGAACAGCTTCTCGATGGGGTCGTGGTAGTAAGTAGTTTGACATTTAATACTTGAAATAAGCTCAGCTAGGTTAGCGTTGAATTATGGTATCAATTTTCAGGGAAATATTCCTACATTATTGTAACATTCACCTTCGAAAGGCAACTCGAAAACCCTCTCATCCAAGTTTATACTCCAACGATTCTAATCGTCGTAATTTCATGGTTCAGTTTTTATTTGGGACTAGACGCCGTGCCTGGACGGATTAGCTTATTGATAACTTGTATGCTAACGTTGGTCACAATGCATACTGGCATGCGAGGAATCTTACCTCCTATAAACTATATTCAGGTTGGACTAATTACATTATCGATTGCTATTATCGATCACTTTATCTGAATATCCATTTCTATACTGCAGATGATGGATGTCTGGATGGTTTGTTGCATGGGATTTGTATTTGCGGCTTTGTGTGAATTTATCATCGTGAAATTCCTGCAGTGGAAAAATCATCAGAAATTGAAGGTTTTAGAAGAGAATGGAAAAACAATGCAGAAATACATGAAAATTATAGAAACCAGTAATGCTGAAGCTGGTGGTAACAAAATGCAAGAAAACCTCAAGACACGCAATCCGTACGTTGACTTTTACAAAAACATGAAAGCCACATATGACAATGAGCCCATTTTGGAACGTACAAAAGTAAGCCAATGCTATTATTAACTTCGATTGGCTAATCAAAATTGTTAACTCTTCGATATTTGATTCAGGAATCGGACTTTGATTATCCAATTTCTGTGATGTCTCAGCAGAACCGTCCAAAACCAAGACAAGCTTGGCAAGGCTTTGAAGTAAATTCACAAATGAGTTCTCCATTCGAACAGTATAATGAGCAATATCAGGAGATGCTGATTCAGTACAGAAATAATAATAATATTAAAGAAGCTGATGAGTGGTCTGCATTGTTCAAAAAGAAGAAGAAACCTATTTGGGTGGTGATTGATCGGATTTCACAATTTGCTTTCCCTGTCATGTTTCTAATATTTAATGCAACTTATTGGCCATATCTACTTGTTGGGGCATCCAACCAATAACTTGAAAATCCCAAACAATGGCTAGCTGCAGTGTATAAAATATCTTAATTCTTTAAAATTAGTTCATCACATTAAATTATCATAGAATTGATAAGTTATAGCCTCACTATTTTATTCGACGCTAGAGACAGTGACAAAAAATACTTGAAGAATTATGGAATATAGAATATGTCATCCAATTTGTATAGTTAAAACGACGTCACTTTTTAAAATTAAGTGTATATCCACCCGTTTCCGTTGGCTGTAAATTGAAACTATCCGTTGATAAACCAAAAGGTCTTAGCACCAAGTTCCCAAAGTCTTTCAATTTTCCTATCAAGATCAACTTATTAGTTTGAGTTTTCTTGACTTTATAACCACACAAAATAACATTCTTTAAATTATGACAACTTACCCATCATCTCCGTCTTTAGTTTTTCATTTCTTTCGTTTATTTGACCAGGTAACCTCTACAAATATGGGATAATAACATTTAATTAGTTAATGCAGTTTAAATTATGCACAAAACTTTAAAGAATAAAGTACCTGAGTTGCAGTGAATGCATATTTATTCGAATGATCAAGTTCAAAAATTTTCTTGTAATCCTCAAGCGCTTCATCCAGCTTATCTAATTCCTCATACAGCATTGCTCTTCTAATTAACGATTTCATATAGTTGTCTTTGTACTCTAGAGACTTTGTACAATCCAGAAGCGCACTATCCTTAACACCCTGTCAATTTCAAAAATCAAAATAGCACAAGTTAGATCATTTGCCTTACGATTAGTTGGAGGATTAGTAAAAATTTACTTACATGTTTTATCTTAGCAGCAGCTCTATTAGAATACAAAATAGCTCTCAGGTCCTTTTCATTAAGTGGGCAGATGAGAAGGGCTTTTGTGTAACTTTTGATTGATTTCTCCCAACTCTCCTCTTTGAATTCCTCGTTTCCTCTCTCTTTCAAGCCTTTCGATTGCTCGAATCTTTCCTGGAGAATACAAAATTTGAAACATTATCAAATACACAGTCCATGTAATCAGTTCACAGTTTTAAATTATAATAATGTACCTTTAGTTGTTCCTCAGTCAAAGTTGCTTCTACCTCTTTCATATGAACTTCGTCTACAAAGTCATCCAGAAAAATGGCTTGACCTTCAACATCATCTTCTTTTTCACCATCAAGCTCAGCTTCGACAGGAGCAGGGTCAAATGCTGCTTCCGGATTATTTACAGGGTCTATCGGGTCAACACGATCAGGACTAGCAGGATCTTCACATTCGTGGAATTCTTCTTCTTCTAGATCTTCCTTAGTCGTCTTCTTATCTGACTTCTCCTCCATTTTCGTTTAATTCTTGATACTCTATTTATCAATCAGATATCAATCACAATTTTAAAAATTTAAAACTTCAAGTAATCTGTTTGAGGTTAATTCCTTACCTTTTAATTATACTTGACACTTCGATGAGATCGAGGAGTTATCGATTTCGATGAGTTTAATATTTTTCACTAAGCGGTAATCGATAAGATCGACGAGATTCGAGATAAAAATAATTGACAGGGAAGTGTGACTAATATTTTGTGACTAATATTTTGTGAGATGTGAAAAAGTGCATTTGAAGTTCGCGGTTAGTATCACTCGTGATTAGTTTTCTACCACAATTATCGAAACACACGTAAGAAAAAGTTTTCGGAAATTTATTATTTTAAAGGGATTTTAGATTCGAAAATTAAAATTTTTCATTCCATTTTATTCCTCGTTCCATAGTCTATCGGAAACTTATCGAAAATTGTAAATTTTTTATGTTTTTCGATCAGTTTTTCGACTTTTAAGAGACGGCGTGGCCGGTGATTTATTTCCCCCAGGTGGCTACGAGTCTTCTATGCTTTTCTTAGGGGAAATAAATCCAACCACGCCGTCTAATTTTTTACTCTTTTAATTTTAAAGTTTTTCGTGTATTATTATTAATTGAGTTGAATCAATTATTTTAATAAATAGAATGGCGGACGCAGCACCAGCTCCAGCCGGTGGTCGAGGTGGATTTAGAGGAGGATTTGGAGGTGAACGTGGCGGCCGTGGAGGTCGAGGACGAGGTAAGTTTCCATTTTATTTTTAATTAATTTAATTAGATTGTAGACTTATGAATATGAGAGTTTAATAACAGTTTTAAATTATTTGTAAAGGTCGTGGACGTGGACGAGGTCGAGGTGGGGCAGGAAAAGATGGTGACAAGGAATGGGTGCCAGTGACCAAGTTGGGTCGTTTGGTTCGAGACGGAAAGATTCGATCTCTTGAGGAAATCTATCTTTTCTCCCTTCCCATCAAAGAGTTTGAAATCATCGATCATTTCCTTGGCACAGCCCTTAAGGACGAGGTTCTCAAGATCATGCCTGTCCAGAAACAAACTCGAGCTGGTCAACGTACCCGATTCAAGGCTTTTGTTGGTAAGTTAACTGGAATTTGTTGTCTTATGCTTTGCTTATAACTAAAATTAATCTAATTAAAAAATGTTATATTTTATAGCTATCGGAGATTTCAATGGTCACATTGGATTAGGAGTCAAGTGCTCCAAAGAAGTAGCCACTGCCATCCGTGGTGCCATCATCTTGGCAAAATTATCCGTCGTTCCAATCCGACGAGGTTATTGGGGAAACAAGATCGGTAAGCCTCACACCGTACCCTGCAAGGTTACCGGAAAGTGTGGCTCTGTCCTCGTGCGTCTCATCCCAGCACCCAGAGGAACAGGTATTGTCTCTGCTCCAGTCCCCAAGAAGCTTTTGAAGATGGCTGGTATCGAGGATTGCTACACTTGTGCCACTGGAAGTACTGGCACTCTTGGAAATTTTGGTGAGTCACTATATTATTTTAAGGCAGCTCTTTAGTTCATTTTCTATTATGTTGTTTGCAACAAAACTAATTGATATTTTTTATGATTTACAGCGAAAGCAACCTACAAGGCTATCGCCAAGACCTATGCGTACTTGACACCCGACTTGTGGAAGGAGACGACTTTGAACAAGTCTCCCATCCAAGAGCACACTGACTTCTTGTCCAAGAACCATCGCCCAACTGTCGGACCACGAAATCCAGCGTAAATGAGTTTTTTATAACCGTTATACCTACTGGTTTGTTTTAATATGAAGATTTGAGAATAAATCAATTCAGATTAAACTATACATATTGATTTTTTTCTGTTAACTTTATTTTATGTCTTGAAGAGCATCATGAAAGGATCAGTAAGGCATATAGCATTTGCACTACATCGATATTAAGTAACATGTTTGGCTTAAGGACTTGTAGAAGTGTGTTTTCATCCATCGGCTGAATAATAGACTATGTAGTCCAGTCACTTTGGGGATACGAGAAGATCTAAGAAAGTTTCTAGTAGAGAGAGAGAGACTGGATATGAATTGAAGGGTTGAAGTTGATTTGATTGGATGAGACGAGACAGAGATCAAGTTACTTTAGATTACTGACTAGGAGAAAGGACTAAAGTGAGAAATCAAGAGAGATTGCCTTTCTCTGCTTTCTCTCCTTAGGCTGACTAGATTAACGAAGAAAATAGAGAGAGAGAGCATTTCTGAACATGGATTGAGATGGAAGATCCGATGAGAAGCAAGAAGAGAATGCCTTTGAGAATCTAATAGCTGTTGAAGCTCTACTATATCCCACCATGAAACTCTACTTGGAGAAATATATCTCATGTTACTTTCTTCTTCAGAGATAATGGGAATGATATGGGGGCGTTGTTATTATTATGAAACTATCTGCTGATCGGTTCCTTCTTATTGGAACGATGTATTTCAAAGAATTCGGAGCAAGCTCATCTTGTCTTTATTGACAAGAAATGAAATTCACTTCTTGTAGTGATTCCGAATTTATAGACTTGTGTAGTAAATATAGAAAAATATTTTGTCCCATTTGTTTTAGAATAGCCTAGATACTTTATAATTTTGTTGAGCTATATGATATGCATTCAGATAATCATTATGTAGCTAATCCCTCATTTAAGATATCAAAAGCTGCTAAAGTATTCTTTAAAGTTCCTGTAATAACTATCATCATTATCCTATTCTAAACGCAACTCTGGCATAAAGGACATTTAGATGCCAATGTTTCGGTAAGCGATCACCGTTAATTTCAATGAGGGAATCAATGCTTATTTGTCTAAATGATTTCAATTTAGTAAGTGACACCAGAACAGAATATTGCATGAAGTAAATAAAAAAGGGCAGTAAATGCCTGCTTATGTTTCTTTCATCAATCTGTTTAGTTTGTTTGTGGAGTGCATGTTGAGTATAATTGTATCTCACTTTAAACTCACCTTCAAAATATATGAAGGAGAACTGCTTTATCTTTTTAATGTACTTTCAATTAGAAGTAGGAGGTATTAAATTTTGTCAGCAGTTGTACTCATATTAAGGACTTATCAATAGAACTACAACCGGTTTTATATTAACAAGGAAGCCTTTTCAGATGATAAAGCTAGATCGCTTTGTAAAATAGCTCATTTGAAAGCTTATGTCAATCTGACCAACTTTGCTTGTACGACAATAGAATAGATCTAGCTTTATCATCTGAAAAGGTTTCCTTGTGAGATGAATCTGGTATTATAAATATTTATAAAATAATAAAGAATAAACATACGATTGACTGTCAACATTTGAGTGCTGACAAGACAATTACTCCCAAATAAATAATCTCTACTTTTCCAATCTTCAGTACTTGTTTTTCTATTTGTCAAATACTAATTGCATTCGATTGAGGTGTTTCATTAAAACACAGTTCGGCTTATTCAGTTCACGATTCTAAACCGTTACTGAAAATGCCACCTTATAGCGTGAAAATCGCAGAGGGTTCCATCGGGAACTGTTATTTAGGGGAAGGCCCTCACTGGAACTCAACAAAGAAAGAAATTCTCTACGTGGATATTTTTGGCAAGGCTGTATTTCGATATGTCCCTGACAGCAAAGAATGTTACAAAGTTGTTGTCGGTAATTTTCATATGTACAATAAATAATATTCATATCCATACTAAACAAAATCTTGTTGTCAATCTTTTGGACGAATTTTAGAAGAAGGACCTGTGTCGCTGGTTGTTCCAGTCGAAGGGGAACCTGATAAATACCTCATAAGTGTTGGTCGAAATTTGCAAGTTATGGAATGGAATGGAAAGTCAACTAAGCCAACGAGTTTAAAGACAATTCATTCTGTGGATGATCATTGCAAAACTAATCGATTCAGTTAATTAACTTTATAGCTTTATAACTTTATAACTTATACTTTAAGTAAATTAATTAATTAACCCTTAAATAGACGACGGGAAATGTGACTCGGAGGGAAGAATCTGGGCTGGTAATGAAATATTTTTTTTATTTAATTAACTTTTACATTATAAACAATTTGTTAATTAGGCACTATGGGAGTTGAGCATACAGAATTGGGGAAAATGGATGAGAAAAAAGGAACTCTTTATTCATTTGATTTGAAAGGGAAGGTCAAGAAACACTTCAATGAGATTGACATATCAAATGGATTAGCATGGACTCCAGATAATGCGGTCATGTACTTTATTGATTCATTTGCATACCGAGTTGATGCATTTGATTATGATGCAAATTCTGCGACTATAAGTAAATAACTTTATAAAGATATTATGTTAATTGTTGATATTAAATCCTCATCTTTTTGAAATAGCCAACCGACGAACAGCTTTCGATTTCAAAGCTAACAATGTAGTCGGTGTTCCAGATGGAATGACTATTGACCAAAATGGAAACCTTTGGGTTGCTTGTTTCAATGGTCAAAAGGTGACAATAAATAATAATAATTACATTTAGAGTGAAATACATTATATTAATCTAACCATATATTAATACAGGTATTGCATGTCGACCCAAAAGTTGGAAAACAAATTGGTCAGATTGATTTCCCTACGAGAAATCTGACATCTGTCACATTTGGGGGACCGGATTTAAGCATCTTGTATGCTACATGTGCTCAACATTTTCTTACCAAAGAAGAAATAGTTGACCAGCCTGGTGCAGGCTCTTTGTTCGAAGTTACAAATGTTGGAGCTAAAGGACTTTCTCCTGGGTTTAACTATAAAGGGCCTATATAATTCTTCAAAAACTGTTTTTCGATTACCACTAAATTAAGCTGGCATGGAACCTTGGATGCGATATATCTACTTCAGTTAATATTCATTATAAAAATTATAGTCTATAGCTTAAAATATGATTAAAATGTATGAAGCTTTTCCACAAGTGGTTTATCAGTCTAAATAAATAATATTCTGTGCTTGCAAAGAAATGTAATAATAATATTATACACCCGGCATGCGATTCAATATATAGTTAGACATATGTACCTTTATAATGTCTTACTTGTTTTGCATGCAATTAGACACCAGGAAAAAAATTGCGATTCCCATATAGTCAATAATCATGCATAGAATTAACCTTGAAGATACATAATAAGTTGAAGGACACAGTTCGGTGTATCGTATTCAAGTATATATATCCTATAATCTTTTAAACACCGGAGTTGAACATTTGGCATACTTGATTAGATAGCTAGATTAATGCACATTACTCTTTTTTCATTTCAGTTAGTAACAACAACAAATTAAAATGACTTCTTACACCGTGAAAGTAGCAAAGGGGTCAATTGGAAATTGCCGACTAGGTGAAGGGCCCCATTGGGACCCAATTAAGAAGGATCTTCTCTACGTGGATATTTTTGAAAAGGCAATTTTTCGATATGCAACTGACACCCAGCAATGCAAAAAAGTGGTTGTTGCTCCTCTTGGCAAGTTCAATTTAACTGCATAAAACACATATTCATACTAATATTTTAAGAATTACATTTGAATCGCGTATGTATTTTTTCAATGAACAGATGCAGGTCCAGTATCACTGATTATTCCGGTAGAAGGGAAACCGGACAAATATGTTATAACTGTAGGACCAGATTTGATAGTCATGGACTGGGATGGGAATTCAGCCACACCCACTAGTTTAAAGACAATTCATTCCGTGGATGGAGATCAAGTAAATGTTGGCTTCAACGACGGCAAGTGCGATACAGAAGGGAGAATTTTTGCTGGTACCGTAATATATTTTTGCATTTTGAACAAAAAAATTCGAAATTATTTTCTCATTGTTGTAATATGTAATTAGGGACAATGGGAGTTGAAGGGGGCAAGCTGACGCCGAAGAAAGGAAGTCTCTACAGTTTTGATCTACAAGGAAAGGTCAAGAAGCATTTTAGTGAGGTGGACATCGCTAACGGACTATGCTGGTCTCCAGATAACTCACTCTTCTACTACATCGACTCGAACACTTATCGAGTAGATGTATTCGATTATGATGCAAACTCTGAAACTATAAGTAAATGGTCATTAAAAATACCAATCTTACAACTATATTTATTAATTAACCGATTTTGAATTGTATGTTAGAAAACCGTAGAACGGCTTTTGACTTTAAAGCCAACAACATTGAAGGACTCCCTGACGGTATGACCATCGATCAAAATGGAAATCTATATGTAGCCATGTTTAACGGACATAGGGTGATTATTATTAATCTGAATACTATTTAGCATAGATTCAACTTAACAATCTATAAATATATTGATATGCAGGTGATCCAAATAGATCCTAAAGTAGGAAAGCAGATTGGTGAGATTGTCTTCCCAACCAAAGATATAACGTCGGTAGCATTTGGAGGTAAAGATTTAAGCATCTTGTACGCCACTTCGAGTTGCGAATTTCTAACAAAAGACCAATTAGCTGACCAGCCAGACGCAGGTTCCTTGTTCGAAATTACAAATGTGGGGGCGAAAGGTCTTACTCCCGGAATTAATTACAAAGGACCAATTTGATTTCAAAACTTCAAAAGTTGTTTTGGTAAACATTTGTAAATGTGGCTTTTATGTTTTTATTTTCACTAATTGGAAATAAATTGTTGTGAACAAAAGGCAAGCAGTAAACAAATATTTAGTTCTCTATTGATTACAATTGTATATATTAAATACTGACCTTCGAATTTTCGACATTTCAATGGGTATTACTAGTGACTAGGTAGCCAGAGAATAGCTGTAATAGTAAAATCCATTATTTGCTGATAGAAAGTTGATTTGGTAGATTTCTTCAATAAAAACAAATTAAAGTCGCTCACTCCAGCATAAAACGCAATAATTCTCATCGATCTAATCTTTTTGAAATTATACTTCGTGGTTTTACTTCCAGACACACTATTTCTCCAAGAACTGAGTAAGCTTTCTGAAAGAGAGTGACATTGAATAGCTTGTGGTAAGGTCACACTGATCAAGACTATTATCAGTACTGACAAAATTGGGAAAAACAAATAAAACGGCATAGGAATGGAATTATGCATTCTAATCGTTGCAGAATTACAACAAACGCATAAAATCATTCCGACTGCCATCATACCAGATGTAGCCACAGCTTGACCGTTTTGAAGGGCTATTTTAATGATAACAAGTCTTGTGTAGAGGTTATACCAACCGCTTGATGTCGATGGATTTATTTGTTGGAGAAGTGATAATGAGTTGTTAAAAATCTTTAAACCAATTACGATTAATATTCCAAGCCCAGCCAAGATTCGACAATACTCGAATGCCACCACAAAAGACAGAATGCCAGTGGTTCCAAATATTATGCATTTGGCAAATATATTGCTGCTTTCATTGGTGCTTAATAATGAGTTCAGCATGAAGTAAAACGGCGTTTTGCCATAAGCATTAACACTAAAGAAGAATGGAATTAGACTGAATACTACGACCATGATAAACAGTGCTGTTCCTGTAATGTCCTCATCCCGTTTGTTTCTTCGCATATCAATACTGCCTGGAGAAAAATATGACCGGTTTAGAATACTTAATTAGTTCAAACTTCAAGTTTATGCACATTTTCTTACGTCTACGAAGAATCAATTCGTATTCAACCAATGCATTGAAGGCATTGCAGGACTGTTGTCCATGGAAATGTATCACAAACGGCACGAGAATATAAGACCCGGTAGTGATAACACTAACTAAAGCAGTGACTACTCGAGTCAACTTTAATTCTTCATCCTGACCCACAAATAACAGTTTCAAGAAATAAGAAATGCTTAAAGTGAATCCGGTAGCGAAAATGAGAACTCCTATGACTAAGTACCAGACCCTGAGGGCTTTCTTAGATGAAATATATTCACCTCTTTTGTTCAACGCATTCCAATGAAACGGAAAGGTCCACAAACTCTCAAAGACTTTGGCGTATAACTCAAAAGACTTCCACATTAAATCCGTCGACATGTTCAAT
>JAQGBQ010001273.1:0-12516 GCA_034698485.1 Vertagopus arboreus
TTTGACATTACTAATTTTGTAAAAAAAAACAATATAAAATCGATAAAATTTCTGGTATTTACGTGTAAAAAATATCCCGCCAAAATTTTGGCCGGATAACCGGTATCCGGCCAAAACCCGAACCCGCGGCATCACTATTCAAAACTGTGATTTTTGAAATTCAAGATTTTGTAATTTTCACTTTCTTAATTACGATTTATTTATTGTTCGTTAAGTACAAATATTGGAGTATTATCTTCATCTTTGGAATCATGCTCTAACCACAATTTGCAACGCCGAATGTCAACCCTCGGTACTTATGACCATTTGCATCGACCTCCGATTGGTTCTCAAGAACTAACCGTTCCAGAAAATATAAACAATCGAGAAAGTTGCGCTTCTGACACCTCCTCAGGTTATGGCTCAGCTCTTAAGGTGCAAACGAGATGTTCATTTTGTGTGCATCATTAATTCAGTTTTTTATCTTTTCATGGCTTTATTTTATGAACTGTCAGGTTTATATTGATGGGCCGTATGGTGCTCCTTCAAGCGATATATTTTGGGCCGAGCATGCTGTATTGATCGGTTGTGGAATTGGCGTGACACCATTTGCCTCTATTTTGCAGTCTATTATGTATCGCCACTTAAATAGCAAACTGATGTGCCCAAGTTGTAAATATAAATTTAGTCATGGATTTAGTGGTGAGATAAATAAACTCAAGAAAGTGGATTTTTATTGGATCAATCGAGACCAAAATGCTTTCGAATGGTTTACAAATCTTTTGTCTAAGTTGGAATTAGAACAAGCGGAAATTGGAGGTCAGCTTGAAAGGTTTTTAGACATTCATATGTACATGACTAAAGCTTTGGAACGGTCGGACATGAGGGCTATTGGACTTCAACTTGCTTTCGATCTTCAATACAAAAAGGTACAGTAACATTTTCATATTTGATGTTTTATTTAAAAATAAACAAATGCACACAAATTTCAATCAGAAGGCTTCAAATTTTTTTAACTTATTAATTTTTTTATGTTCAAGCTATATATAATTTGCCGACGGTGCATAAAATACAATTGCAAACAATTTTAAATAAATACGTAAGGTAAATTCAAATAATTTATTTAATTTCAGGACAAACGAGATCTCCTTGCAGGGTTAAAATCCCGGATGCTTGCTGGACGACCAAATTGGAACCAGGTTGAGCTAGCATACTATACATTTTTAAACCCCAGAAAGAACAAATTTAGAAACTATTTACAATTGCAATGTGTCCTTTTAGATATTTGAAGGAAAAGAAGAAAGGGGCAGTTGTAGTATTTTTCTGTGGCCCCCCACAACTTGGAAGCCAATTAAATTCCTTGTGCAATAAGTACGGATTTACTTTTAAAACGGAAAAGTTCTAAGCCTTTGTCAATATACTATTGTTTTGTTCAGTTCTCTAAATTCAAATAATTGTAATTTTTATCATTTATGTCTTGATGATGATGACTGTGGTCATCAGTAGCGTACAAATACTGGCTTAGTTAGCTTGGAAAACCAGGCCGGATGGCCCAAGGGCCGAACCGACTTGGATTTTATACAATATATGACCTGAGTTGATTTTCAAAATTTAATTATGAATATACTGTTGAGTAGTTTAAAAGGTCGTATTCAATTTTAAAAAGCATATTTCCTTTTTTAATATTTGTGACCATCAATTTTTTTAAAAACGAAATATGGAGAGTATCACTAAAATCAGCGTCAAATTGATTGAAGTTTTGTAAGACTTAAAAATGGGGAAATCTACAATTTTGGAATTGTAAATGCAGTCTTAAGTTTTTGCTTTTCTCACTTTTTGAATACTTGTTTAATAAAACATTTTCTATCAAACAAGTATACAATCTTAAACTTATTTAAATAAAATGAACTTTTCAAGGCTACTTTTATGTAACTCCTCTTTCGTGTTTATATTTCTATTTTGGTTTACATAAATATTAGCTGTGAGGGAACGATTTTTTAATTCATTCAACTAATTAAAGAACTAACCTTGAAAAGATACGTTAAAACAGTTTGTGTGATCGTAAGATGGTAAAATGTTGAGTTGGTACAGGTAAATATTGAGGTTAATCTAAGTACTTATTTGGGCGACCAGCGATGGTATAAAATATCTTGGTGGTCGGTAGTCGATTCCAACATTTGTGTTTGCAAATAAATACACAATTAATTACATTGAAGGGGTTTCATTACACATCTGTTAAATAATGTTTAAATTTAAAACATGATTTTTAATATTATGGAGTTTTAAATATTATTGCGTTGTTTTATATTCACAGTTGACACAGTTGTTTTGCCAAAATTAAAATATGATAAAAACAAAAATTGTACAAAAACTGATAAGTTTTTATAAACAATTGGTTTAATTCACAGATGTGCATAGGCATGAAATAATGATTGACTGGTCAAATATAAAGTAAATTATATGTATTTATGGATTACATACAAACTTCCGTTCTATATAAAAATTATGTAGAACGCAATATAAGTTTATGTAAGATAACTTTCTGATAACTGAACAATAAATTTGTTATTGTTATTTTACAGAAAAACATTAGATTATTCCTGCATTTAAATAAGCTCGAGTTATCTCTTTTGACCACTTCAGTCGCAATTTTTAATGGGATATTATTACCTTAAATTTTCAGCAATAAAGCATAAACAAGGGAATTTACAAGACAATTGATAAAAATACTTACAAAACATATTTTTTCGTGACTCTCAATTTTGGTGATCATTTAATTGTAAGTAAACTTGTATAGTTATTTAAGCATGTATTATCAATACGCTAATCCATATCATAAATCTGTCAATTCAATTATTTTCAATGTTGCAATTCATAGGAATTTTAAAATGGGAGGATTTTGGTCTAAACCCGAAAGTAGAAATGACATGAGTACAAAAACAATTGATCGCTTGGTTTCTGAAATGAAGAATGACCCTGTTCTATTAAAAAACTGGCGAAAAGTTGCACGTGAACTCGGACTATCGGTTGATGTTATCAGCAAACACGAAAAGATGTATGCCAACGACAGAACATACGAAGATATTTTGCGTTCAATTGTTGAGCACTGGTTATCCATCACTGCTAATGCGGATGTCCAAACTTTTTGTGAGGTTCTTCGGGAAACTGGATTTGTTAGGGTTGCAGGTACAATCCATATGATATATATAATTTATATACCTTTTAAATTTATATATCTTACCTTATTAATTCTAGAAAACATAGATCATCGAAAAAACAATAAAATGGATGGTCGGCGTATCCAACACGATGTCGGCAAAGAGTTTTCAGATTTTCATGGCCGTGAAGAAGAGTTGGAGGAATTACACAAGTCATATGAGGACCACAAGTCTCCTTTTTTTATTCACGGTGCGGCCGGATATGGCAAAACAGAGCTCGCCAAGAAATTTGCCCGAACCGTAATAAAAGAATACAACGTAAATTTGTTCTTTTTGCATGGAGATTCTGATAGTAAGTTGGAAGAGGGGATTAAACAAACTTATGAAGAAGTTACAGAAACAAAAATCGTAGGTACAGGTAAAACATTTCATACTGATCTTGTTTCGGATTTGTCTCGTCTCAGTGGTAGAATAGTGTTAATTATCGATAATGTAGATCGCAGCAACAAGATTTTTGAGTCGTTTTTATATTCCATTAAGAAGGTTGCCACGGCTTTTGTGGTCGTGACTACAAGAGATTTGGTTGCTGTTGGTAGGCATACTGACGAAAATATTGGCTTAAATGTTTTCAAACGCGAGACATCCAAAGAGATGGTTAAAAATTTGCTGAAAACAGAAACTGACCAAGACATTGACATGTTATGTGACAAATTAAAAGACTGTCCCCTTGCGTTAGTTCAGGCAACGTCATGCATAAAAAAGTTTAAATTGAAATCCTTTGTTGGTATGTCCTATGACATTAGAGAATACCTTAAAAATTTGAAAGCTCAACCATACGAGATATTAGACCCAAAAACTAAAGACAAGCAAAAGAGCTTATATAAAATAATCGGTTTATCAATCACGAATATTGAAAGTGATCCTACTTTTGGAAGGTTAGCAAAGCGATTGATCCAACTTCTTGCATTTTTAGATCCTGATGGAGTACACGTTGATAGTCTAAAACGAATTTATGTTCGTGCATACCCAGATCAAACTATTGATATTGAACCTGGCATAAGTCTTCTTCAGAGTTACAGTATCATTAAGTTAGACCGTCATATCATATTTACTCACAGAATGACGCAAAAAATTGTGAGGTTACTTGTACTACAAGAGGAATCTAATAATGGTGACTCTAAAATGATAGATGTCTTAGTTGCTATTCTGGAAAAACTTAAAGACGATTTCACGGCATCTGAAAAGTTTCAGGTAATCAAACTTTGGGATAACGTTTATAAACTGGGAGGTGCTACGGACATTAAAGACAGGTACATTACATTTCCCATTTTTATATCCGACCGATTAATTGAACTCGCATTTTTTTCAATTGCTAATCAGTTTTGTGCCAAATATATCAAAAGATTGGAAAGCATATGTGAAGATGTAAATGAAAAGACATTGAAGTTGGAGTACAATACTTTACGATCTCTGAATTATCAAGGTGATCGTGACAAATTGTTTACAGAGTTTAGTAACCTTTTAAAGAAGGTTAAAGGTTCCATTGGTGAACAACATGAGCTTTGTTGGGAAGTACGTCTAGAGTTGGCATGTTTGATGAGAAACTTAGGTCAGTTGAATGAGTCATTGGAGGAATATAAAAAAATATTTGAACATTGTCGGTCCAAATTTGGACCTAATAGCGCCTTAACCTTACGTGCACTTCATGGTCAGGCAATCTGTCAAATGAAACAGAGAAGATTTGTAGAGGCAGCAGAAGCATTTTTGGAGGTAGTCCAAAAACGGAAAATCAATTTCACACAAATGCATCCAAGTTACATCCGAGCGTTTTGTTTCTTAGGTGAATGTAAATACGAAATGAAAGATTTTAGTGAAAGTAAACACATTTTTCTTGACGCACTTAAGATCCAATTTGATTGCAAGGATTTGTACCACCCAGAACATGAGCTTATGCTAAAAGCGTTGTATTTTTTTCTCAAGTCTACACAAATGCTTGGGGACTCTTCGGATATGCAGGGTATTCAGTTGTGTAGTGTATTTAAGGATGACAAGTTTTATATTGCAATACTTCAAGGTTTGATTGACAAACTTGACAAAGACAAACAAATCGATGATGACATTCTTTTGTTAAGCGTGCTAGAGATCAAACATACGGTTTTAAAAAAAGATAATCTTTTTGACGATGAATTGCAAACTGTTGAGACTCGATTGGATAAACTTCGTTACAAACTTTCTAATTCTGGTAAAAAGAATTCAATGAAATAGATAAACAAATGCCATTTTTTGACACTAATATGGTATATATTATTATTACTAGTGATAATTTTATGTGTACAAAAAATTTATATTTTACAACAAATTAATCTACACATTTCTGATTTAATTTCTTTATTTAGTATGTTTTATTGGGATTAGTAATTAGTTGCATTTTAAGCAAATAAATTAAAAATTAACATTGTTGTGTTTGCTGTGTTTAATTGTTTTATCATAAACTCATAATCATTTCCTTTTGGTTTGAATTCGAAGATGCCGAGTGCTATGCTATAAAACTGCATTGCAGTTGAAAACGGGTTACCTCTAATGACTAGATCGAAGCGTTTTTATCTACCGTAATAATGAATTTTTTGGAAATTGAGCAATCATTAAAGCATCAAAATCTTAGGTTTTCATGTGTCAATCAATGTTGTTTAGCAAGCCTATCAAATTTAACTCAAAATATCATGGAGATAGATACCTCACATGTCAAAAACTTTAACAATTTTTAAACTATATTATGCAAATAATGATGTAGATGTAACTTACCTCATTTCAAAATAAATTCATGGCTTTTCATCAATTGTCATAAGAAATAATATGTCATTGCAACATTTCTACGAATTTCATTTAAATAAACCTGTCCAGATAAATGAGTTATGGGCAGTTTTAATCAATATTTACTCACTATTATTTACAATCCACCTTCAATCATAGTTCGTAGGAATTACGTTATTCTTCTTTGAAAATTGATTTATCGTTTGATAACTACGCACTCATTTTAAATTTCATTGAATTGTTTTGACTATCACACAAATAGATAACATACTTAACATAGTTTTTCATTAAATCCCATGAGAATTGATATTAGCAGAGCAAATTAATGATAACAAAGTTAGATAAGCTATGTACCATAACAAGAATGTGTAAATGTCTGTTTGTGTTTACTGCTGGAATCAATAAAAATACTGCACGTCAATGATAAAAATGATGTTGGCCCTAATTATTATTATTTCTCCGGAATTGAGACAATTGGATGTTTTAAAATTGTTTACCATGATGCTGAGTTTTTATTCGTGTACGCTATTCAATTGTTTATCTAGCCTTAGAAATGAGCAGGTCTTCGAAAATCCTGAGCGATAAGGTATGACAGTGATGTTATTGTCTGTCAGAATATTATGCAGGAAATGGAATTTCGTCGTCAGAGATCGGGTATAAAACCCCATCAGCAGCCAACTAAATTTCAGAACAATTTCATCCTTCCAACCATACTACAACTACAATAACCCAACTACCATTATCCACCTTTCAAAAGAAATTAATTCATCCAACGAGATGACCACTACAATTTCTAAAGCTTTTCAAAAGCTACTACTGCTTATTTTCTACGTTCAACTCTGCACATCTTCAGGTAAGCTCTAAGCTGTTTGAAATAACATTACATGCTGAGAAAAAAAATGATTTTTATGGGAAAATCACTTTAATACATATTTTATTACATTATTAATTTCAGATGCAGACTTGAATGAGTTGCTAAACGGCGTTTCGGAAATTTCATGTGAAGGCTGCCTTTCAGGAATGATGGCTGTATTCGGACCGAATGCTTTCCCAGTAATTGCTTCGACATACGAAGGGGCTTTAAATCCCGCAATATCTGCAGCCATGCTAGGTCAAGGCCGAATCGTTGCATTTTCACACGATACCTTCATGAACCTAAGACCAGGAGTTGCTGATTCTGATCGATTTCTACTCAATTCAATCAACTGGGCCGCAAGATTCAACGACATTCAGCCAAAGCCAAAAGCTAGTGTATTGAATGGATTTTATACCGCGGAACCTCTCGTAGATTTTCTCAATGGCAAAGGGTACGAAGCAGTAATCATCCCATACGAAGAACTTCTCAATGTTTCACGTCAAGATGCAGACATTTTAATTATACCAAACATGCGGTATATTCAACAAGACGCTGTAGATGGTCTTAAAAGTTATGTGACGAGTGGAGGTGGAGTCGTAACAGCTTTAACAAACTGGGTCAACACAGAATTAGATTCCCCTGGCAATCAGTTCCTTAGAGATTCCGGTATGATTTGGGTCCCCGATCTGGCGACTTATGCAACCACGTCAATAAACACCTTCAACGCTTCAAGAGACCTCTTGAGAGATTTGCACGGTATGTCAACTTCTTCTGATTTAATCGCATATATCAACTCTCAAGACGAAGTACCAGAAGAAGGCAGACTGAGTCAAATGTTTACCACACTTAGGTACAACATTAATTATATCGGCAAACAGGATCTGTCTTTGTTTAATGAACTACGAGAAGCTATTGAAACTCTGAAACCGATTAATCCAACCGATGGTAATCCCGTTGCAGCATCCCCTATGAATATTTTCCACTATAGCCTTGAAATGTTTTTATACAACGCCATGTTGGAGCCAGAAGAAATTACAGTACATCCTTCCGCTCTACGTTTTCCTGGGTTAGGGCATCCCAACGCAATAGTCGGCAATCAAAAGACCACCAAGAAGCACAGAATATCTCTTCCTGTAATAAGCGTCCAAAATTTTACAACTAAATCCCACATTTCTTACCACACAACTCTCAACTGGTACAGTACCGGACTTTACGCCCAAGCCGGTGCAGTCATAACGGCACAGCTTTACGGCAATGGTGAGAAGATCCTTAGTTTCAGCACCCGAATCGGATGTCACAAGGATGACTTGAGTAGGAAACCAGAATGGTTCCGATTTCCAAATGTCGGTTTTCAGAAGTATTTTGAGGGAGACTTTGGTACAATTTCCAGCCCATTTGGAGGCTTGATCTACATCCAAGTTGTTGTTACTGAAGAACCCTTGAAGAACTTAACTGTAGAGATAACCGGTGGGATCCCAACCCCGAGCTTTACCCTTGGAAAAACATCTCTTGATGAATGGACAAACAATATCAAAACAATTGATGCGCCCTGGGCAGAATTTATTAGCGACCATGTCATACTCTCCATTCCAGGAGATTTGGCACAAACCATAGTCAACCCTGAAGAACTTATGACATTTTGGGAGAACGCTTTGAAAGAGACTTCCACCCTTGTGTCTCGACCTATTGAAGATAATTTCCAGCGGTATGTATTCGACATGGATATATCAGGAGGGTATATGCACTCTGGCTTTCCCATAATGGCGTATCTTGGGTCAGTTCAAAATGCAGTAAACATCACTTATATGACGGGAATTGAACGAGATGTCTGGGGATTGTTCCATGAGTTGGGTCACAATCACCAAAAGAGAGAGTGGACCTTAGAAGGGGGTGGAGAGGTCACTTGTAATTTTTTACCGATGTACGTCATGACTGAAATTACCAACCACACATTCCCTGAGGCAAACCTAATATTCTGTCCCCCAAACATGTGTTACGAAGTTACCAATTATATTGCTGGTGGGACAAACTACTTTGCTAACTTTGCAGGAAGTGAATCACTTCCTTTGATTTACTATTATCAACTCCAACAACTTTTTGGCTGGGATGCATACCAACGGGTTTTCAAGACTTATGCAGAACTTTTGCCTGAAGAAAGACCAGCTACCCCGGATCAGATAAGGGACATGTGGCTTGTTATATTCTCAAAAACGGTGGAACGTAACCTAGCCGGGTTCTTTAGGTCGTGGGGAATTCCATTTTCAGCTGGGGCAGAAGCCCAGGTATCACATTTGCCTTTATCTGGACTTCTTATAACTGATCTTTGTGCAGAGGATCCTCTTCCCGTTCCTGAAATTTGTGTTTAAATAGACTACAATACTAATAATTTAAAGCTTTCATTTTAACATTTTTATTAAAATTGATCATTAAATAAATCATAAATTGCAAATATAACAATTGTGTTTATTTTCATGCAAATTAGTTAGCATAATTTCAAAGCTAAAACATTTTGCATCTTTAATTTTTTTCATAAAGTCTTTTAGTGTTCGAAAGGGTACTTTTGAATCTCGGGATACTTCAATCCTGTGTCGTTCAAAACGGTAACAACCCAAGCATCCGGAGGAAGTTTTCCAGATCTAATACAAAATAAAAATGTAATTCTATTTTTTCTAATTTTTAGAATCTTTTCCCAAACTTATAAAATCTTACTTGAGTAACTTGACAGCAGCCGCAACATTTGCCCCACTCGTATATCCCAAATAAAGACCTTCCTTCTTAGCCAATAGTCGTTTGTACTCCACACTCTCTTCATCACTAACTCCAATAGTCTCATCCATAGTATCAAACTTGAAAAGATTTGGAACAGCTCCATAGCCCGAACCTTGAAGCAGATGCAATGCTTTGGTGACCTTCTCTCCCTTAATCACTTCAGCCCCCTGGGGTTCCACAGCAAAACATTTGATATCCTTACTCTTCCCTTTCAAGTACCTCGAGACCCCCATGAAAGTTCCTGCGGTACCCACAGTAGCCAAAAATGCATCAACTCTTCCTCCAGTCTGCCTCCAGATTTCGGGCCCTGTTGTAGCTTCATGGGCACAGCAGTTGTTGTCGTTGTTAAATTGGTTCACATAATAAGCTTTTTTTTCTTGGACCAATTCTAACCCTCGGGCTTCGGCTGCGTTGACATCGGCTAGGGTCACGTTCCCCGGGGTTCCTTCTACTTGGTCCACGAGGATAACGTTTGCCCCCATTGCTCTCATCATTGTTGCTCTTTGGGGGCTGTTGCCTTTCGACATGCTGACGGTCAACGGGTTACCTTTCACAGCACAAACAAGGGCAAGCCCACAGCCCTGGTTTCCACTCGTTACCTCGACCACCTTCATAATAGTTTAAATATTATAAATTTTATACAAGTTAATGGGTCAAAATATAATGCTATTGAAAATAAAAATAAATTACTTCGCCATTCGGAGTTATTTTTCCTGCTTCGATAGCACTCTCAATCATATGCAATGAAGATCGATCTTTAATAGACCCTCCGGGGTTTAGAAATTCACACTTTGCCAAAATCCTACCCGGCCCTGGCCATATTCGGTCTAAGGCTACCATAGGCGTGTTGCCTATAAGTTCCAGGGCACTTGCCTTGATTTCCGTATTATCTGTTGCCATTTCGAACTCTTTATGTTGCTTACAAGAAGATTTTACTTGAATACTTGTGGTAAAGAGTACGGAGGAATGATCGCTGGATGACTGTTACCAACTGGTTTTATCTTAGCTGTAAAGAAAAAAAGTCCAGAAAGATCTCAGTTTGCATTCTGCATATTAAACGGTTGGGATTGTGGACATAGGACACGACAGTCTATCTCAAATTCTACGGAAAAAATCCGGTTTTTGCTGCTAGTTTGCCTGTCACTTTTCACTTTACAATGGACAAGAGGACGAATCATGATTGTGGGCTTGATTTTTCATGCTGCAGCAATATTTACAAAAATTATCAAATAAATTATTTATTAATCCATAGACATAACCTTGGTTTATCCTCGTGGCTGATTATGGTCATAAATATTAATTTCAGAGTGAGTTTAAGGTTTGCTTATCCAAAGAGAATGTAATGAAGATAACTGTTTGTTTTGACAGTCATTTAATCATTTCTAATAGAACATAATATTTATTTTTATTATCGCTTGACTGATTATATAGGTACTTGTTGATGATTTTATTCATTAAAGACCTAATTGTAAATATTTTAGTTACCCAATTGAGATGTAATTAAAAAGTTACATTCAAATGGAATACTCAATAAATAATAAATGTACACTTCTAAAAAAAGTACATTATTATTTGCATTTTTGTCCAATTTCATATGCTTCAATTATAAATACCAAATGAAATACTTGGAGAAATTCTTAAGTTATTTTTAAAACTATTTAACAGAGCATATGAACGGTGCTTTGTGGATTTTCCATGCAATTAGACATTATGATTTGATCTTCATGAAAAAAATAAAAGATGCAAAATGATTTAGCTTTGAAATTATACTAAACGAATTTTATTCTTTAAATACTTTAGGTATCAACTGAACGGCGTAAAATCACAAGTGTGTAGAAAGAAGCAACATTTACAGCATTCTAAATATAATAATGGATAAATAATGAATCATGAATAACAAATCCTGTTAAAAAAATGAAATGTCTAATCAAAATAAAAAAACATCGAAACTGAACTGCAAAATAGTAAAACAAAGGATTTTATCATTGAACAGGGCAACATGAAACCCGGCAAGTTACTGCAGTTCAAAAAACTGCTCGTTTTTACCTGACACCCTGACTTATTTAACTATTTTTAATCTCAATTAAGCACACCCCATCCACCTAACTTTACATCACAAAAGTGAGTACAAAACAAGGTCAGAAGGGTCACTCCCTTCATCTTCATTCTTCTTCCTCCTTCTTTACAAGCCAACTGCTAAAAAAGACTGAATTTCCGAATTTAATTTGCGGTGAGTTGTTATTTATTAATATTTAATTTTTATTTAACTTTTAAATTTGAAATTGGTAATTATTATTTGTCTAAAATTATAATTGTTTTGCGTAGATGGCTACATTAGCGGAATTGTTAGACAAGCCAGGCCCAGCCGTGAATAATTACGAGTGTAGTGAATCGTCATCCTCCTCCTCTGCAGGAATAGTAGTGCCAATAATCAAGGGCGACCCGGAAATGGAAATCCAGTATGGGCTATTCAATAAAAATAAAAACAACATCACCACCACCTCTTCTTCTGATGACTCTGTCCTAGTAACTTCCACCAGCGGTGGCAACAGCAGTAGTCCTCCTGTATTCAAACCGTCTTCTAAGAAATCCTCACCCGGTTCAGGCCTTTCCTTCATCGCCACTTCCCTACCTCACCCCCGAGGGGTTATTCAGTCACCACTGCCAGCAGCGAGTCGAGGAAAGGTCAAAGTGAAATCCATCCCTGCACTTTCTCCTATAGATTGCTCATTAACCTCGCAATTACAATCAGCCCTGTCCACCAAAGAAACTTTAGAGGATTCAGAAGAAGAAGAATGTGTAGTTAATATTAAACATATAATTCCAAAAGTGTGCAAAGAGCCGAAGCGTCGTAAGACGAAGCTTGAATCTCTCCCTGGGGTACGTGATGATGATAATAATGAAGATGAGCTTGAAGACGAGGATTTAGGACGTGATGATGAT
>JAQGBQ010001274.1:0-12514 GCA_034698485.1 Vertagopus arboreus
GCACTTTGACATTTATATTTGTGGAATCCGAAGATCAAATATTCTGCTCGCCGTTTATAATTCCGCTTCGTCTGGTTGATCTGTATTCGAACCTTGACTCATCGCTTGTGGAGGATTTGGTTCTGAAGGTAAGGAATTATTCTAAATAATTTATTATTGATGAAAATTAAGAAGTTAGATTCAATAGGGAAAGAATGCATGGATTTCAAGCGAGCGTCTTTCAGATTTCATTGTCTTGTATGAGTAGTATTTTTGTTCATGTGGGTTTCATGTAATTCATGTTACTTTCATTCATTTGTTTATGATATGAATTACAATGACCAGGCCAATGGCCAATAAGTCTCTTAAGTTGAGGAAAGAACCATATTCCATGAGTGTGTTATATATGCATGTAAACTTGGATGGCAAGAATAATATTGTGTATTGCACTAATACTAATGAAAGGCATGTAAATATTTCCTGTTCCAGGTGCCAGGTACTAGTCTGCTTCTGGATACGAGTCCCGAAAGAAACCTAATAAGTTTTAACTGTTGTAAGTTGATCCAAGCTATAAACTTCTTGTATTCCGAATAATTGTTTATCTTCTAAGAACTAAAAATAATAATTACAGACAACTTGTGCAATGACGGAACCAAGTAAATTGGACTGGATGAACGTCGTGATAAAAGTGGAGCCTGGTGTCGAGGCATTTCCAGAGGATACATTGTTTCGGCTGGAACAAGAAACTTTTTTATTGGAACGTGGGGGTCTTACTCCAGGCCGGGAGCACGACTTGGATTCCATGCTGAGTACAAGTTCCCCATCAGGATCTGAAAGTCTTCGAAAAAGGGGTAAAGTCTCAATAAAAAGGAAGAACGAAGAGGATCCAAGTAGTAACCAACGAATTGTTAAGAAGCTCCGTAAAGTTTCTGATCATGGTCCCAAGATGCTAACGCGACGTATTGGCCAAACGAAACCAAAGATCGAAATGAAATGGACCTTGCAGTTGACGAAGAGTCAAATAGAAAAGTGTGGAATTGAGACTCCTTTCCGGAGAAGCAAAGGTAGCATGCTTTATCCAGTTCCTGTCAAGAGCCTCTTTAGAGACTTTAGCATAAATTTGTACCGTATAACCCCTAAAGACATCAAAAATGCTAAGGTATCTGCCAGATGCACGGATTACATCATTTCTTTGAGAGAGAAAAAGTGGAAGCAAAAGTTAAGGACACTTACCCCACCGATAGATTCCAGCCAAGGTCTTATGAATGTTTTAAGAGACCCAATTATGGTAACTTCGTATGAAAGTTTAAGCTCTGAGCCGCCAAGGAGCCGAGGAAGACCTCGAGGGACTGTCAAAACAGTCCGAAAGCTCGAGAGCAATAAAATAAAGTCTACGAATTCATCATCCCTTGTATCCTTAAACCCTCATGGAGTCACTCCTAATACTGTCAAAACAAATCAAACGAAGCCTAAACTTATGAGTTCTAAATATCGTATTCCCAAGGTTTCAAAGCCGGTTCCAGCAAAGGTTTCAGAGCCAAACCCCACGAAGGTTTCAACCGATCCCATCCAACCGATCCCATCCAAGGTTAGAATGCCTAGCCCGACAAAGGTTACACAACCAAGCTGGACCGTCGAAACAAATCAAACGAAGCCTAAATTGATGAGTTCTAAGTATCGTATTCCCAAGGTGTCAAAGCCGGTCCCAGCAAAGGTTTCAAACCCAAACCCCGTGAAGCCGGTTGTATTAGTGGACATTGATGATCTCATTTTTGAAATGCTCAACGGTGAAATCGAGACACACCTCGACCTCACTAATGATGTTGACCTTATAGATTCAATGTACAATGTTTTAATGACACAAGAATCGGGTAAACATTATACAATAATCATTTCCTCCTTTTTGCATTTCAAATAACTTGAGTGAATCTTTGCTTTCCATTACAGAACAAACTGATGTGTCAGTTGCAGAAGAATTAAGGTCTGAGAAGGCAGAAGTGGACAACAAAAATGTGCCAGAAGACCAAGATGTTTTGGTTATTACAGTGTCCCCTGATGACCTACTTCCAATGCCACCTGTCACACAGCCTCTGGTTTGCAGTAAGTCGATAGACTTTTGAATAATTGACGGTTTCCTTCCGGTGTCCTGTAATATACGTCAAGTAACAATATTTGTAGTGAGTAGTGTAGATTAGAGTAGTGAATTTGCGACGATTGAATTGAAACTACTAGAATGCATTTTACACTTTTTGTTACAGAATAATGATTAAATAATTAGAATAGATTTAAGTTTTCGATAAAATATGCTTTGACTATGGTGCCAGTTTAAATGAATTTGAAATGTAGGTTAGGTATATATATATATTCTTTTGATAATTCATTTTTATGTCAACACATCAATCAATTTTGTGACTGCTACGACCTGTCCAACACCGAATAAGACTTTGAGGGAAACACTCCTGTGTGATTAATTTTAAGGTTAAATGTTATTATCAATAAAATGCAATTTTACTAAAACACGTTTTCTATTGACGTAACACTGACATAGATTGTATTTATTTCGATTAGTTTTAATACAAAGACAGGATAGTTTTTCACGATACTTAATAGAATATTGCAGTTAGCAATTGATCCTACCTACCCTGAAAAACAACAAAATTAGTCACATGAATTATTTAATTAATCGAAAGTTCAATTAAGATATCATGGAAAACCACGTACATTTATAAAAAAGTAGGATTTTCAGCATACATTTGGGTTGGAATGTCTGCAAGAAGAAACAGGTACTTCAGTCTCCAACGACAGCAGCAGACCCGTCCTTTCCAATGAAAAGAGTTAGGCCACCCCCGCCTGCAAATCAGTGATTACATGTATTAAGATAAGATTTTGCTGACTTTAATTAGAACATGGTTAAAGGTTGTACCTTCACTCGGACTAGATTCCAGATTGGATTCCCTAAGTAGCTGGTCGATTAAATTCTCGGGGTCGACACGAGTTGAGTCAACACGAGAGGATCCAACTTTTTCTCTATCTAAAATAGGCCCTGCGGACAGGGCAGAATTTCTTCCTGAATTTCTTTCTAAACTTCCGTATTCGGAGGCTATTTCTCTGCAAGAGAACAATGGAAATTGGTTATTTTCAATTATCTCTCTTAACTTATCTATGGATTAAACCGTAGACTTGGGTGACATGTTGTAGTAAATCGTACCTAACAACCCCTGAATCGGAGGAAGAACTCTGACGACTATGTTCCCCTTGGGTATTCTCTTTCTCCACTTTCTGTGGCTCCTGATGATCTGGTTTCTCTTGACCAGTCAACGCCTCCGAGAAATAGGAGGACGTAGGGGCCGATGGAAGAGGCCTGTAACAAACATTCCAACAATAGTAAATTCATTTCCCTGCTACTACAATAAATGAAGATTACTTTTAATTGAACGTACACTTTGAAGCAGAAATCTCCTTCCTTAACTCTCATGCAAATGGTAACTCTAAGAAGTGCGTTATTAGCCCGAGCGGACGAGTTGTACTCCTCTAGTAAAAAGGATCGACTCTGAGGTGTTCCTCCAGCGAACTCTGCTAAATTAATATCAGCGAATCCCAACTTTTGGTAACTCTTCCCACCCTGTGCTTCCTAAATCACAAAATAAAAACACATTCAAATATACAACCACTCTAATACTGTTAAAGATGAAAGGTCAGAGGTGTACTACTCACTCGTCGAACAGATACACGGCAGGTGCAGGGGTCGAGGACCCCTGTGGAAAGTGTGGCAGTAAGCTTGCATTCGAATTCAAAGTGACTATTCCAACAAACCCGGTGGTCCACTATCTCCTCCCTAGAAACAGAAACATGTCAATCATTAGCTACCTATTTATAATTAGGTGCTTGACACTCAAAGATGAAATTATTGCACAACCTGTCAGAGATCTTTCTAAAGTTGCCACCGGCGAGGAGTCTGAGTTTTGCAAAGATGACTCCGGCAAGGAAGGGCACGGAGGACAATTCTTCTAAATTAAAATCCACCAGAAATTTAATTGTTTTTTTCGACGATTTCCAAACTCCACTCATAATTTCTTTCAAGTCCAAGACTCCTTCCCTAATCAACTCACTCCCGCCAACTTCAAAACCCATCTCGTCTCACTCCACCCCTTCCAATAAAACTAATACTAACCCCCTTCAATTAACCTCTGAACTCCATCAGTTCATTTTTAAATGTGTCCATCACTTCACTCTTCCCATATCACACACACAATTTATTGTTCTTTATTTAGTTAAAAAAAAAGTATCAATAATAAACATTGTAAACTAAAAACACTTCCTGGAAGGAATTTAAAAAAAACAGGTCGCAGGGTCAAAAAGTCCCCGTTTAATAATAATAAAAACTTGAGGAAAAATGTGTAGCGGTTGGTGGAAGTCTTTTATTGGAACTGGTTGATGATGAGGTGAACTGAAAGTGAAATGTCCAACAGTCGTATCTAATTCGCAATCCGCATATGTATATGCAACTCTTTATGAAAGAATTTTGGCTGAAAAGTCGTCTTTGTTCAACTGGTTTGGTTCCATGAATCCATTAAATGTGTCTTGTCTTGTAATAAATACTCTGATGTAAGCAGTGTTGGGTATTATTAAATTATTATTACTTATTACACATGTTCATCTCCTTTTATCTGGCAATTGACCTTTAACCTACTAAATATAATACTACCACTGAGATTTAATTTTTTAATAACTATTCCTCGAACTCAATACGTGTAGTATGAAAAATGTCTTTTTATTTTCCAAGTGGCACTTGATCACTTGTAAAAAGTTAAAAGGATTACAATTATTATTGTTATTAGAATGGCATTGGATTTCTTTAGAGATATTTAGAGATACTCCGCTGTAAGTAATTTTATATGAAAGGTACCTAAGGTAGGTCAAGAGCACTGATCTTAAATGTGTCGCGCACAATAATTGAGTTTAAAAAAAGAAATTGTGAAAAAAAAAAATTAAAATTCTTAATTAAAACATTGTAAAATAAAACTTCAACTTTGACCTTTTATGTACACTCAGATCTCTTCTTTGGCGAAACTCAGAGGAAAAACCCGTGTGGTGGTTTTACTTTCGGATTAGTTGCAAATATGAGTCATTTTGCTTGTCTGTGACCACCGAAAAGAAGAATGACTTGCCAGTTTGGAATATGGAATGAACCGAATTTGTTCTTCTCTCTGTGTTTTACTAAAGATTATAGATAATGTTGAATATTATAGTTAATGCATTTTATTAGGACTTTGACTATATGAGATGAGATGATGGCTGATGATGAGAGCATAGGTTGTAAAAGTGATTAGAATTTGGGATTTAGTAATTTTTAGGATTTGCATAATGCATGAAATCCACATGTAATAATAATATCAGACAGTTGATGCTTGATATGATAATACGTGGAGATATCAATATGATAAAAATCCCATTTACATGACACTTCTTGCAGACAAACGCTTATGTCGGTGTTTCTGCTTTGTTGATTATAGGTTAGGTTAGTGCTTTTTATGATTTGGGTGGGATTACCAATAACACTCGCACATATTATAAATATAAATATCTGTATTTATGAGGACGATGAGTGCAGAGTGCAGAAGAGCATAATAAATAAAACCACATATGAGAAATGCATAATTTGATATCAAAAGTAAGGTAATAATAATTTAATCTATTTATCCGTAGTATTTATTGCATCATTTTTTTGACAAGAGACACTACCCAGCTATTTTTAGTGTCAGAGGTGACTTTTTAAAACTGATTCAAAATATCAAAATACTGTTCTTGGATGTCACCATACAATTCGTGGAGTTTTCTATTTACAAATTCTCTGAAACTCTGAATGTAATTAAAAGAACGGATTTATACTTAATAAAGCAAGACTACGTTTAGCCATTTTTACCATTCCCTATTTCCGATCATCAAGGATTCAAAAAATATCTACATAATGTGGAATTTGTTGTGTATGAACTTTTATCATTTTTATGGGCTCATAGTTGTAATTCGATATGATATCACAATGTTATGTAGAGATTCTTTTAAGGTCGTACCAAGTTAAATTCTTTTAAAAGTGTAATTTATCGTATAAGTTTGTTATTCATACAATTCTAAATTGTCCTTAACTTATTGCTACTCATAATAGTATCATGCATTCTTATAATTCTACTAATTAATCCTGATCAAATTTATATCAGTAGTATTTAAAAAAAAAAAAAAAAGGAGTTTATTATTGTGGTAAAAAATATGACTTGAATGAACTTTTATAAAATTTAATAGCTTTACAAAACAAAGAACCATTTACCTATTACTGTCTTATAATTGCAGGTAGATTGAGTTTCTATTAAAAGTGTACTTGTGTATGAAAATAGTATACGAATCCATTTCCTTATTAGATCTACATTTTTTTTTTGAAAGTTGCACTAAAACTATTAATCGTTAATACCATTTTGCAATAGTAAACATAGAACTGTTGTTTATTAAGACAAGTTTAAATTTTAAAACAAACTCTAGTTAACTCTGCTTGAATTTTATCAAAAATATTCATGAAACTTTTAAGTTAAAACTAAAATAATATTACTATTACAGGTCATAATTGTCCTTCACAAATTAAAATTGATTCAAGATATTCAAAGTATAATATTCATCATGCATGTCTTCTCCTGCATTCATTATCCACTTTTCCAGCTCAGTTAACGACTAGTTGGTCAGCATAAAACATATTATTATTTCCATACACATCATCTTATCATTATATTTTAAACTATGCTGTACAGTAGGGTATAACTTTTTTTCACAGCCTCTGTTTCCATATGTAGTTGTCTGGATGTTGTTCAATTCAGTATTCAGATTCAAAGGTTTCATAGTGTAAAAAAAACATGTTCATAAAAAATGCAGAGCTACATTCATAGCCTATGTATACATTATATGCATATGGATGGAAGTAGTTAGGGTTAGTATTAAATAGTATGTGGACGGCTGACGATATTAACTTCATATGGTTCTTGAACAATAATAACAAAATTCCAAGAAAAGCCATTTTATAAACCCTTTTTTAACTTTAATATTATAAAGAGAGCAACGCAAGCGCATTTTTCTAACCATTAGTAGAATATAAGTTATAATTGTTCATAATAATTGTACAACTTTGTGCATCATCACCAAGTTAATACTAATTATCATTAGTATTAATACAGTAGAGATCAAAGAGCGTAATAATCGTTAGCCACACCAGCAGACCCGACACTAGCAAAACACATTTATATATTTTTATAATTAGAGTGCTCTCAAATTCCAAAATTCCAACCTGCCATCATCATATACCAAATAATAAATCAGACCACACATACCAAATTAAATTGAATAAGAAACTAATGCCAAATAAATAATAAATGGTTATTCAACAGTTGGCTGTCATAATAAATATTTTTAATGTTGTGGTTTCAATTATAGACTTATATTGATAAATCTTTTCTAGATTTTTATCCAACGATAAACAAAATCAATTCATAAACTTTGAGCTTGTCAACGACCTTTATATAAAATTTGTGACCATTTGTATATAATTAGTTTTGTACTTAAGTACTTGATAATAATTGATAGATACGGAAGTGCAGTTTAGAATTCTTGACTTTGCTCCAATATTCCCAATGACAATTTGTCAATGAGTCTAATGACATTAACACAAATTTAGTCAGAATTTGAGGGATTAAACTTGTAGTTTGTTGAAGTAGGATTTTGGATAAGGTGATGATATTGATTTGTATTTTGATATTGTCAATATATGATAAGGAAGGATGAGTAAATATTACTTGTTATAGAAGTAGTAACATATAGCTTCTGTTTGTCGATGATTAATAATAAGCCCCCTTCACAAAATTTCCTTGGGTTTTATGATCGTGAATTGTGAGTGACTCATATTATTATTATACAAACTCATCGAACGAAGAAGACCACAGTAATGTTACACTTTAGTCAGTCAGTGTCTCCGTCATCGTTTCTACTATAAGATGTGAATCACGTTAGATTGGAAGTTACTACTATTTTAAGATCCGGCTACAAGTTGAGGCTTGTAAAAGTGGTGATAGTTAACGAATTTGCTCAAATGTGTCTTCATTCATAATAATAGTTAGATTAACTTTTATTTAATTACTTAAGAAAATAGCCACAAAATAAGATTAGAAAGTTGGAGAAATGGAAGAAGATGCCTGGTTTCATGGAAATATTACCCGGGAGGCTGCCGAAGAAGTGCTTCTTCGAGATGGTAAATTTATTTTTATTATAGGATTTTTGTTTGATTAAGACTGATCAGTTTTAAATGGTGTTTTTTTTACTATTTTTTTCTTGTATTAAAATAAAGGCGAAGAAGGTTCATTCTTAGTGAGAGAAAGTACTTCGTCGGTTGGAGATTATGCCATTTCAGTATTATCAGCCGAAACTGTTCATCATGTTCAGATCAAACGACATGCAGATGAGAGAGATGCTTTCTTCTCTTTGGGTACTATTAAAGTTTTAAAAACTATTATTTTTAAAATTATTATTAAATAATATTAAGAATGCATTTTTGTATGATTTTATAGAAGAAGACCAAGTGATTCATGGATTGGATGAGCTTATAAAATATTACCAGTCTCCTACATCAAATACGGACGCTATTTTACTCCAAAAACCGATCTTAAACCGACCACCTCCTCCAGACTGTAGACGACATGGAAGAACAAATCTTCTTCATAGGGCTACTAAAGAAGGTAATTTTTTTCATAATGTAGTTTATGTTATGCATATTTACAAATTCTAAATTATTTAAAAAAATATATATTATAGGAAGCATTGCAATTGTACTGGAAATGGTACGCTGTGGTCACCGAAGTCTGGAAGCCAAAAATGAAGAAGGTCAAACTGCAGTTCACTTGGCTGCGATGCAAGGATTTAATGACATATTGTTAATTTTGATCAAAGCTGGAACAAATGCTAATGCTAAAGACTCTGATAGTTGTACTCCGTTATATGTAAGTTGATTTAATTAAAATTGAAATTAGAATCCTTGGCTATAGTTTGATTAATTAATGAAATACATATTTTAATACAGTACGCTTGCGTCAATAACCTTCCAGAAACTGTAAAGATCTTGATCACAGAAGGAGGTGCAAATCCTCAAGTTCGACGAAATCTAACTGGTAATAAGGACAAACTGTTTTTTTAATGATAGAAAAATGTTTAAATTAAATGAATTTCTTAGGCTTAGTTCCAATGCATGAAGCAGCCCACCGAGGTCATTTGGATTGCATTCGAGTACTTCGAAGCTATTATGCCCCTCTTCGTCCAAGAACGCTGAATGGAAAACTTCCAGTGCATCTAGCACTTGAAAATAATCACGAAGATGTTGTCCGATTCTTTGGTAAGATCAAATAAGATATTTTTTTTGTTTGAATTTTACTTAGTCGGCTGTGTGTATTATTGTAGATACAGTTAACCCTCGAAAGCTAAAGACGAACCGTGATGACTGGTATCATGGATCGCTGGATAGAAAAGAAGCCAATAAAGTTCTTCTGTTATGCCAAAAATTCAGTTCAAGTATAGACCCAAACAGTGCGTTCTTCCTGGTTCGAAGACATTCGACGATGCAGAGTGTTTACGTTCTTGCCTTGTTGTTTCAAGGACAGCCATTTAATTTTGTAATCGCACGAGAGGTAATGAATAATACTTGAAAATAAATCATATCGAGGTTTGTATCAACATTTATTGTGTAATTTTAGGGCAACTTTTATTACATAGACGACGGACCGTACCTGGATTCCTTGGAGCATGTGGTTGATCATTATTCTAGATGGCCGGACGGGCTTCCAAGTCATCTTCAGGTTCGATACTTTCATTTTTAACATTTGAAACATGAACTTTGACCTAAAGATTATTTTTAAAGCAAAAACATTACAAAATAATAGATTCGTAATAATAAACTTCAAAACTTAATAAACTTTAAAATAATAACAAAGACTTGGACTTATAAGCATTAAACGTTTTCGGTCACCTTCAGGTCCCTGTTGGACCAACACAGACATTCGCTCAACCTCTTTCTTCAAAGAGTACTTCCAAACCAAATACATTAGAAATTCCTCCGCCTCTTCCGAAAAGGACGCCAATGTCCAGCTCTCCAAATTCCCTCAATAGTTTCTGCAATGATATGGCAAATAATAATAGACCACTGCCTCCGTTTTCGAAAGGTAAGTAACTTGTAATACCTAATGGCTTTGATTTTTTTTTAATATTAAAAATACTGTTGTCACTTGGTTTGCAGATAATATTCCAGTCGAGCTTATCGAACTAGGCAAGGTGCTAGGAGGCGGTGAATATGGAGAAGTCTATCAGGGAAAGTTGAAGATGGGCAGTTCTGTAATTGACGTTGCTATCAAAACATTAAAATCAGAAGAAGCTATGAGTGATTGGACAAAAAAAGAATTTTTGCAAGAAGCTCAAGTTATGATGGAACTTGATCATGAACACATTGTCAAAATTATTGGAATTTGTTGGACACCCAAGATTTATATGGTAAATTAAATATATTGATCAATTCTATTGTTTTCTCGACAAGAAAATGGAATTTGAATATTTTTGTAATAATAGGTTCAAGAACTTCTTGAATTAGGATCTCTGGAAGACTATCTCGTAGATCATCGAGAGGAAATTGTCCCTGTCAGGGACTTTAGGATGTGGAGTCATCAAATCGCCAAAGGTAAATAATTATTAAATAGTCTATTGCCATTTAAACTTTGAATCTTTTCTTCGTTCAAACTCATGATTGTATCTTACATAGGAATGGTGTATTTGGAAACTAAGCGATTCATTCATCGGGATTTGGCAGCAAGGAATATACTACTTTCAAGTTCACGTGTTGCAAAAATCAGTGACTTTGGTTTGTCCAGGGGCTTAGGAACGGAAAATGACTACTACCGTGCATCCCAAGGAGGAAGATGGCCTATCAAATGGTATCTTGTTATATAATTTTAATTTCAAAATTGATTTTATTATCTAACAGTCTCTATAATACAAATTACTTAGGTATTCTCCCGAGTCTTATTCTCATGGAACTTTCACCCACGCCAGCGATGTCTGGTCTTACGGAATCACATTGTGGGAACTTTATACATTTGGAGACACTCCTTATGGCGATAGGGCTGGCAGAGAGGTAGATTTTAGCCCACTTATTAGTTAGTTTAAGCTAATTAAAAGATTTTTTCTAAAGAACATTTCGTTTGTTGTTTTAATATTTTAGGTGATTGAGATGGTGGACAAGGGAGAAAGGCTTGAGAAACCCAAGCACTGCCCGGACAAAGTCTATTTAGTCATGAAGAATTGTTGGAACCAGGATCCGGAACTTCGACCCAAGTTTACATTTTTACAGAATTTCTTTGCCGATCCAGAGTTGGTGGTTACGCCCGTTGAAAAGCAGACCGAGACTAGAACAGAAAAAGAACCAACATTCCAAGAAGCCATTTCGCAGTCAATGGAAAGCGTCCAATTAATTGATTTAGGTTAACCTCTTCTTGTAGATAACTTTCATTCTTTCACAAAATATTTTATTAGCTGCCAATTACGTGTGCCTACAAATTACCACATAGTTTTGGCAAATACATGTTAAGATTGAATTTGTCACAAAAGTGCAAATATGTCCGTGTCTCCTTGAATTTGCATGTTACAAATCAATGACGGTTTTTATTTGTACTTTCATCAATTTTAAAAATTTAAAACTCCTTGTTCTACAGAAACAATATATTATATGTTATTTTTTAGTAATAATATTAGGGCTTTCAAATGTGGTTCAACTCTGATTTTAATTGTGATTTTAAAATAAGAGTTCAAAATAGAATGTTATTGTAAGCCATATTCTTATTTTCAAAATGATGTATTGCTTTAATGTAAGATCAATAATGTTGAAAAATAAAACTGATTAAATTAATAGCTTCGGTGTTAATACTCTAAGCATTTGTTCTTATTGGTCAACTGACCCTTTGGCATCCATAATAGTACAAATATAAAATCCAAGCTTTAGTTGAAGCAAAATAATTTTATGCCTTAGGACACAAATGTAACCTTTTCTTCTGAAAATCCATATTGGGAATTCTATTTTAGGAAACCAAAATGTGAAATGTATTTTGTTTTAGTAGAAAGTCTAGTTCACATTTACCCTTGATGGCATTTCTACTGTCCAGTTTTGTCTGTATGCAACTTTATATTTACGCATACCCATAATTCATATTCATATGCAAACTTTTATTTTGCAAGTTCTTATCAACCGCAACTTAGAATGTGTATTCTGAACATACGGGACGTTACTAACATGGTAAATGGACGCAGTGTCATCGCTCAAAGATTATGGAGACAGTAAGTAAAGTAATTTATGCGTGATTAGCATATTTCAATAATACTTTACATCTAAGGGCTGAGCATTGAGCATCATTTTGAAGACTGCAATCATTCCTAATTCAATAATCTACTGAACGTCTAGTCTTTTAGCAAAAAT
>JAQGBQ010001275.1:0-12513 GCA_034698485.1 Vertagopus arboreus
CTTGAGATAACCCGAGTTCCCTATCCTTATCCTAATCTGCATAATATGAAGAAGGGATGACAAGAATGGTCATCACAACATTTCAAAATGTTAGCTTTTAATTATTTTGCAATTTAATCCAAATAACTAATCACAGTCAACGAAATCGATTATGCAGTTTGTGGTTGGGCTGATACAAAATTCTGGTTCTCATCCTTCTTTCCAAATTCCCCTAGTTCCAGCCTAGAAATAAAATGAAATTGAAATGAAAAAAAACAAATTTAAAACGGTGTGGATAAAAAACGGTATTTTAAAGAATTTTTGGTTTTCGAGTGTAAAGTTTAGAAAGAAAGGCGGAATCTGATTTTTTTGTCAAAAATAAAAATTGTCCTCCAGTTTTTTTTATTTTTGGCAAAAAATTCAGATTCCGTGTTTCTTTCTAAAATTTTTTGTAAAGTTCGAGATTGATCAGTATTTTGAAAACATACCTAGATTCTTCAGTTTCCAACAAGAGCCTATAAGTCGCAAGTTCGTTATCCAAGGCGACCTTAACATCAAGCAAATGCTGACATTGTTCCACAAGAAGGTTCTTCTCCGCCACTTTCACCTCAAGCATTTTGTCTCGATTAGCAATCTCTTTCTCCAATTTCTCCCTCTCTGCCTTTTTCTCTGTTTCCAAATCGTCTAATTGAACAATAAGGGCGTGTCTCTCACTTTCTAGAACTCGTACCTTGTCGGTCAAGTCTTGTACTTTTAATTGTGCTCCCTTCAACTCTTCACTTTTGTCTTTCAAGTTATCAGTTAATGCGTCTTTTGTTTGAATATGATCAGCCTCTTTCATCTTGTAGAGTTTGGCTTGCTCGTCTTTGTTTTCTTTTAGTTTTCGGTTGTATTCGTCTCTTAAAGACCGGAGATTGTCCTCAAGCTTGTTTTCAAATTCCTGAAAAAAACCAAAGTAATAAAAAAATATTCGAAAAATTCAATTTTTATGTAGTTCAGATTTTCTTTGTAAACTAACCTTTTGTTGTTTTTCATTTTGGTCATTAAGCATATTAGTCGTGTATGCTTTTAGCTGAACCATTTCCGTTTCAATGAGTGTTGTTTTCATTGAACTTTCATTTAATTTGTTGTTTAATTCTTTCTCCAAGTCCAACCGAATGTATGTCTCTTTTTCCAATTGTGCTTTGGCTTCTTGAAGAGTCTCGCCTTCCTTTATCGCTTGTTCTCTCCATTCCTATTAAATTTATGTAGAAAAATATTTTTTAAACTAATTTTAATGAATATTTTAACCGATTACATTGAAAAGTACTTAACAATGCAAATTAAATTAATATTAAATAAATGTAATTTAATTTTGAGACAATCAGACATCACAAATAAATCATTCTTGTTCTGACAAATAGCACAGATAAGAACTTACCTTGAGCTCCCTATCTAATTTTTTGTTAAGCTCCGTTTCCTTTTTTAGTTGTGCTTTAACTTGTTCAACCTGACCCTCCAATTGACCAATCACTTGTTTTTGCTTTGCGTTTTCGTCAAGAGATTGTTCAAGCCTGGGATAAATATGCTTATAAGTAGTGTATTAATTTTATTTTAAAATGCTCAGCAGTGAAATTATACTTTGTTTTCAAGGCCTTTGAATCATTTTTTGCAGTTGTAATGTCCGTGCTCAAATTGTAGACTTCTTTTTTGGCTAGTGCCAGTTCACTTATTACTTTCTCGAGCTTTTCGTTAGCGTTGCTCGTAACTTCTGTCACTTTTTGGTTGCATTCTGTCTGTTGGATGTGAAGCTATTTCAAATACATAAAAAATTACGAATAAGTCTCAGTTTTAATATAAAAATCATATAAAATTTAGTCTATTTTACCTGAGTATTTAGCTGTTGATTCTCTTGTTGAAGTTTTCTATTTTTCTCGATAATTTTCTCGAACCTTTTGTTAAGTAGGATTAAAAGATTTCTCTCAGCTTCTCGGCTTCCTAGCAATGGCAACGATGATGACTTTTCGTCTATGATGATGTCCTCTAAAAACATTTATGGTCATTAAAATTATCATTTGTTATTGAACTGTTGATAAATATCAGTGAATTTTAAGGTTATCTTTGAATATTTTGTTGTAGCTAATTTGATTTCTTAAATTAAAGAACGTTAAAGGCTAATCTACTAAAATTTATTTAACTGATATTTAATTTAGAAATATATAAGACACTAAAAAATGTCAAGATCCTATTCCAATTTTTAAAACATTATTTGTAAAATGCAAATTTAATGTACAATTTAGTAGTTTTATTTACCAATTAGCGAAGAAGGCGAATGAGGTGGTGGTGGAATTTCTACTTTTTCATTATTGTCCCGAGAATCGGTTACACTGACATTAGCTGTATTTTGGTTGTTATTTTGTTGAGAACTTCGGTTTTTTTTATGTTTATTCCTACGACCCCCTCCGGTAGTTTCATTTTGAAAATTATCTTGTTCAGTTTCCATTGTAGTTAGTAAATTTCTAGGATTTGTCTTAAGGTTTTTATATAAACGTAACGCCGGTTTCGAAGTAAGTACAGGAATGAGAAGGCTTAAAAGGACCACACTCGGCGGAATTGTGTTTAGGAAGCGACTGACTTTGTCTGCGATTAAGTTCATTTCCTAGTATGCTCTGATGAACAAAAAGTTCGATTGGTGATATCATTATTGAATTAAATGCTCAGCTTATCGCCTGACCTTCTACAAATTGTCGGACTTAATTGATGTGTTTTTGCACAATAGACTTGATACCGAAAAATCATGTTTATCTTATAAGCAAAAACATGACATTTTTGTACATTTTATTGTTTTTAGCTGTTGTAATTTGAAAATTTAATGTGCATTTAAAATAAAATAAATTCTACTAAAAATTAAGATTCTAGTTTTAAGCTTATTTACAATAATTAATGCACGTTAATTAAAATGCCATTTCACTCCATTTTTGTCCATGCAAAATTGTTCCTTGTCAAAAAGTGAAGTACAATTTGTTTTAGGTTTATTGATCAAGCAGCTTTTTTGCTTGTGAAAACCCTACATTAATTGGAGTATTGCAAATATCTATAATTAAATGTGACACAGCTCGACAAGAATTACATACCAATTGCAACATATATACATACATAATGAGCAAAGAGGAGTTTAATCGATAAGGTGTTATCAAAATACAAAGGCATTTGGTCATTTGATGAAGGTTGTGGATTACATTTTTTTGTGGAATGTCTGGAATGCACAGAAAAATAAAGCACTTGAGTAGTCGCTGATGTAAATTGAATTTATATTTGTAGTCCATTACGCATCTTTATAATTACATTTAAAAAAAATGTAAATAATAGTTTAAAAAAAACAGGTAAATAATGCATCGTGTTATTCAGAAAAAACATGACCGGCTTTCGGCTTTCCTATTTAACCGAATGCAATTATACCATTAAATACTGTAGATCAAAAGCAACCAACTAGGAAAAACACCATTTTTGATTATCATATGCATAAATTACAAGAAATCGCCAAATAAATTTTCGATTCTGCTATGTAAATTAAATATAATGATAGATTTTGTTTATTGCGGTAAAATGGAAGGATAATTTTGGTTTTTACAACCTTACATCTTTGAAATTAAATATTTATATTTTGAAAATAAAATTTGAGTTACCAATCTGGATTATTTTATTCGTTGTCAACTATTGAAACTGATTTCCAAATTGTTCGAAAATTTTATACTTTTCAAAATCTACAGTCGTAAATTTATGTAATTTAAAATAAACATGACTGTGAACAGAAAAGCTGCTAGCGATAGATTTTGCATCGGGTTAATTCTAATTGCTCCACTTATTTCCTCCCTAACAGTAGTAGTTTCTAAATTGGATGTAGTTGTGTTTGGCAATAATACTGTAGTACTTAATGTCGCAGTTGATGGATTTGAAGTTGTCGTGCTTATTGAACTTGATATACTTGACGGAAGAGATGTCGTACTATTTGAACGAGGTGTCGTAGCGACTGTCGTCGTGTCCACTATAACAGTTGTGGAGTTAGTGGACAACGATGTGCTTGTTTTGGGTGTAGACGATGAAGCAGCAGTTTCTCCCGTAGTCGTTGGAATAGTTGTCGTTGTGGTGCTGTCAGGCAGCGTTTCTGTTTTAATTAAATCGATAAATCCAAAAATGTTTTCAAAATTGTTTTTGTTGGTTTCAATTAGTTAATGAAACACACCCCAAGAGAAATCAAAACCAGCTGCTTGATCCTGTCCGTCACTTCTAAAAACAACTATGAACACTCCAGCACTCGTCTGCTCTCGATATAATTCTGAAGAAGTTCCGCACAATCTATTTAAATTTTTATTAAATATAGCCATGAAAAATGTATTTGAATTCATTCCAAACTCACTGTAACTCTCGGTTAATCCTTCCATTAAGCGTTAGTCCATACACATAAAGATAATCGGAATAACACCAACTAGTAGAGTCGTTTCCTCTATCAATGTCAAATCTACTGATGGTCAATTGTGCATTAAACGAATTTGGATTTAAAACCCAAGTTGCTATCTCATTATTTTGATATTCCACAGCTCCAGACGGGTAAGAAACGAATCCTTGTGAATTTTTATGATGTTCATGATGATAGTTTAAAGCCGGTGGGTAGAAGCTTTCTTCGAAATGCGAGTATACAAATGAAAAACCTTGGCCCGAATTTGTTTTGTTTGTCCCTCCAGTAAAAAACACGATAAAGTTAATCACACCATTCGAATAAGTAACTCCTGAAGGATCACTAAATCAAACGGATACTTTATTAGCTTTCATTACTTTTTAGAGATTAAAAGGCATATAAATTGGACAAATCAGCAGGGTTGGCAATCTTTCTATTTTTTTTCTAAATTTCATAAAAATGGGAAATATTTAAAAGATAGAGAAGATATTTTTAAAAGGCATTTGAAATTTGGAAACCTAATTAGAAATAGAGTAAAATAGCCCAATTTTGACTGCATTTTTTAATTTATAATTTTTCAATCTATTTGAGAATATAAAATTGCATTGTATATTTTTAAGATTTTTACTTTTTTAATTTTTCAATAGAATTAAGGATGCTAAATTTCATGAAATTTTACTTTTCATTTTTCACTTAATATTTCTCTTGCCAGCCCTGAAATCTTTGTCATATTTGAAAATTTGCTTACAGTTTGTAAAAGTCGTAAATTTCTCCAGTTATATCTAGGATTCTGGCACGGCCAACCCAATCGTTTTCAGCTAGCTCATAATCTTGAAAACGATATAAAACGGTATTCCTAGCATCTGACCTGATTGTCCAAACACATCTTTCATTTTCGTCATAATGTTCTCCAACTTTGTAATTAATTTTGCCCCCACTGGAAGTCAATACCCCACCACATGTTGTAGCTATTAATTATTAAGTGCTTTGTCAGGTTATAATGTTTAAATACGAGTAATGATAATGCATTTGTATTTACTCTCTGTCCATGATATTTCGTTCGTCCCATCGTAATTTTCTATTGACAAAGGATTTATTAGCTACTGCTGTCAATAAGTAGTTTTGATTTTGGAATTTACCGATCGTCTCATGAATCCAATCCACCATAGGTTCTATTTTGGTGAAGAGACGTGGCTTTTGTCCGGTGCAAGAATAATCCGAACCTTCATAGCTAATACCGCATAGAAAATTCCCTTGCTCCACATCATGACAGATTAACGGACCTAATTTTAGTTAATTCACCTCTAATTCATTAACCTTAAATAAATCACCTACAATTAATTTTACATTATTTAATACCTCCAAAATCACCGATGCAATTACCGGAATCTGATCCATTCTTGACACAGAAAATGATAATTTCTCCTTTTCTCCAATATCTATTTGGAAAGAGATTCTAACATTAAATAAATCTGTTTTTTTACCTTGCCAGCAGCACACATAACTCGGTATGGTTGTGGATAATTATGCAATTCTTCGCATAAATCATCAGGTACTCTTTCCAGGTCAATCTTTCTAAGAATTGGGTAAGTTTCTTCGGTTGCGTCAGTTTCCCAGCCAGCAACTGTGCAGTTGACTAAATTTCAAAATGCATATTCATATTTAGTTTATAAAAGTTCAAACTCCAAACTGTCAGATCGTGGGATCTTAGGGCAATTGAAATTAATTACCGGTTTGTTCCATTACTGTCGAAGAAAGTCGGGCAGGTTGTACAAAATCATTGAAGATAAATGGTGGACTGACTTTCATCAATGCCATACCATTAAAATGAGGAGTATCGCTAAAATACAAATGTGCCTTTAATATAAAAAAATTGAATCTTGGGAGGATTTTATAAATTTTATGTACTTATCAGGATGGAGGATTACGGCAACAACGCGACTTGCTTGTTCATTTCCTTCGTCGATCTCAATATTAACCTGCCCGGCAGTAAAGACCAAACCATTGTTTCCCTGTGTTGTACACCTACTTGATGTAATTACCCATTCTTCATTAATAACTACTCCAGAACACCACGAATACTCATAGAAGTTGTCGAATAAATGTGCGATATATGGAAATTCCCCGACAGATGCGTCTTCTCCATCATTTCGAAATTTTGTTGTTCCGACATCCCCTGAAATTTTGAAGTCACTTCTTAATAACGTTTAGACGTTAAAATAGCTGCATCATTAATATTTAGGTTATCTTCAGAGATACAAAAAAACCTTAATTAAAATGATCGTCCTATTGGCAGATTTACAGATATTTTGTATTAAACCTCAACAAAAACAATCTTACCGTTAGTCACTCCAAAACTTGTTATAAATAAGACGGATAAAATAATTTTGTTCATTTTTCTCCTCCGAAGGAATGAAATTGTTTATGCCAATGGTCAACTGATTTTGTAAATACATTCTGCGTGAATCGAACATTAACTTTGTAATAATCAATTAATTTGATAAGTTGCATGTTGTCACTAATTGTCACAGTACATTCATAAATTCTGTTGTCCTTGCAGATGTATAGTGAAATAAACTGAAATGTATCAAGTGCTATTGTCTGATGTAATCAATTTGAGATAACAACATGAAATTTTTGTTTTCATTTGAAGCTTATAGTTTATAGGAAAGGAAGTTCTGAGATGAGTTATGTGTTGATGGCTCTAAATTACGGGAGGTAGAACTATTAGCAGGATTAATTTGTGACATGTTTTTAAAATGCTGCTATAAATATGTATTAATTATATTGATGATCATAAAATTTTAAAGCAGATTTTGGGTAAGATTTACCAGCTTAGCTTATCATTACGCCATGTTAATATTAAAGGGTTTATGTACATTAAAGCTTCCTGAGTGTGGAAAACCAAGTTAAAAATTCGTCCGATTCCTAAATTCCAAATCTTTAAATGTACAACACAACTATATTCAAATTTCAAATTTTAAGCTTCAAAACTGTTATGAAACACCTTGAAAGTTTCTAATATCATACGGATTACGGATTATTTTGCACTACAGTTTAGCTACTTTGCACTACAAAGTTTGCAGCCTCAAAAGCTTTAGCTGGTCACCGGTATTAAAATTCCATGCACAAAATTAAATTATTTGATCTCTTAAAAAACAAAAACAAATCTAAAGTACAGTACAATACAGTTTTTACACGAAAAAGCAATTAATTACATAATCTTGACATTGGAAGGTTTAAATCATCAACCCTTTATAAGCTGCAATTAGTTTTTCACGAATTATAAATATACAAATTACATTGAATGTGCTTGGAAACAACACACAGATTTATGCACTGTACGTCATGTTCATCCTGACAGGTTATCTAATCTGTATAAAATACATGACATTTTTATGTTGAGTAGTCATCATAATAGGTTTTGCTAATCTTATCGAACTGTCAGGATCGATTTAAGTTTCAAGGTTAAACACCTCACTCGATTCAATGCCATGATTGTATGTAGTTAAAACAGTCAATTGCTTGGAAGTAGTTTTATGTATAAAAAAAACCCAAATAAAATAAATAAGTTACATACCTTACAGTATTTTAATTCTCAATTTTAATATTTAGTTTTAAAGAAATATCCAAATTAAAAATGGATACAATATTAGCAAATTCGCAGGCTAATTTAGCTTATAGACAAAGAGATTTGGCTACGCAAACGAAGCTACAGCTGCCTCAAAATAAGAATATAAGTGGATTAGAACGGGAGCAAATGGACGCTACAGAAGAATTGAATCGTGTCACAAGAAACAATCAATTCGAAGTAGAGAAGCAACGGAGAGAAATTTCTTCGACAGGAGCTGTAGATCATATTTCACAACTTCAAAAAACACAAGTTCAGCTTCGAATAGCTGAAAAACAAGTTGAGGTATGATATTTGTAATAAAAGATAGGCAATAGTTCAAAATTTGACTTGTGGGAAATTGTGGAAATTTGTATTGTTTTTAAAGAATTGGTGGATAGAGGATGAAATAACGATGTTTTTGATGTTATGCAAAACACTTTGAAGTGCCTTAATTGCTCTACATACATATGTATTTTTCATGCCAAAAGATAAAAATTAAAAAAGAAAAGTTGAAGAGTTTTAATATGTTTGACAACTAAAAATAATATTAAGTGTCTATTTGAAAATTTATTTACTTAGGTTGCTGAACGCCAACTCCAATTAGCGACAGCCCATGTTCAAAATGCAATGGACCCCATGAACTACAACAGCCAACTTAGTCAACAGTCTGACCTTAGAAGGGCAGAAGAATTCAGAAAGAAAGCAGTTCCACTTTTCTCTGAAGCAACAGAACTGCTTAAACAAGCTCGGCATTCTGTAGCTTTTAAGGAAATGGGTGCAAGACAAAGAATGAGTTCCATGGGCTCTTTCCGAAGTAACCAGCCTTATCAGAATAGTAAGTTTACCGTTATTGCAAAAAAATAGAAACCCAAGTTGAAATTATCTATGCGTAATGAACTACTTTTTTTGCTCTCATGAAATTAAGTAAAAAGGTTTAAATTGTGTTCAAACAGTACAACAGTATAAAATTTCATTTCTAAAAAATATTAATTTGCAGAAAGTCAGACGCCACCACCACCCCCATATGAGCCGATTGGTTTTGAAACCGTTTCATCTCACGAGTTAGATGATTCACCGTATTCAAGAGCAGTGAAACCTGAAAGAGATAATGCACCGATTGTGGAAAACCAGAAACAATATGCTGCAGCTTTATCCTCTTCAAACACATCGGTACAAATAAATAGTTTTGAACCTCCAAAACCAACTTCACATCCACTCGCTACAACAATTCAAATCCCGAAACAAGAAACGAAAACAAAATGCTGTTGTTGTACTCCGTGTGTCTGTGTTTTTATAGTGCTTGTAATTATAATTCTTGCTGCAGCAGGTGGCTTTTGCGCTTACTGGTTTGCTTTCAAAGAAAAGAATGATTGAAATCCGATTGTTTAAGTTGTTAAAGTTAAGTAATATATGAATATAAGATAATAAAAATGTACATTAATAATTGACTGACCGATTTAGAGCTCGTATCAATTCATTGCATGCACTTGCGTTCAAATATTGTTTTTATTAATACGAAAGCTTTTTGTTTTGTATGATAGAAAATAATCATGTAAAAATATACTATAACCCCGAAATATTATTTGCAAAATATTAAAATAGAACATCTTAAAACAAAATCGCATCAATAGTAATTTATATATGAATGAATAATTTAGTCCTTGTTAGTTTTCTCATAATGATCTGTGTTCCACTTGGGTTCATCATGTTTTGTTTTAAAATGAGGTGGAGGTATTTTAATAAACCGATTACTCGGTGGCATGCTATAAGTCGGAAGATAAGCCAGAGTTTCACAGTCCTGGAACAATTTATCACAGTTATGACCACTTCGGCCAAGTTGGGCTATTTTGTTAATACTCTTCAAGACGATAGGGCCTCGTCTTCTGTCCACTTCGATTAGCAGCTTACCGATTTCTGAGCTGTGTGTGTATGAATATTTTCAAATAATAAACATTTTAGGGTCGTAAAAAATTCCTTAAAAGTTTAAAGCTTATTATTAACCTTAGTATAGCCCCAACAGATCGTCCAACACTGCCAACAGTTTCGACAAGAAATTTATTTGCTTGACAAATATATCGGTAAGTACAGTTGATTGGGATAAGCCGATCTCTAGCGTGGGCTACTGCACTCTGATTTTGATAAAATAAGATTTTTAGCCAAATAAAGGGTTTATGGGATTTGTTTTAAAAGATTCTGAAACCACTTACAAGAACGGGTAAAAGTCCAATGACAATATTATCAGATTGAGACTCATTGTTTTTCAAGACTTCTTTTTCGAAATATTTTAATTCACTATCATCCATTTTAATTGCTTCTTCTTCAACTCCTCGCTTCTTTCTTCGTCCCATTGTAGCGTTTTGCATGTTCATTAGAACTTGCTGAAAGTTCGAAGTAAAGAGTTAAATTCAAAGGTTGTTTATCATGCTAAACTTTAACTATTTTAATAATTATTAGATTTATGGAATAATTAATATACCTGTAGATAAGCTGCGAGTCCAAGAACTCCCAAAAGTCCTAAAGCTGAATTGCATCCTTTCCTATAAATAAAACATTAAAAATACATTCTACCATTCTTACTTCCTTTAAATTTGATATTAAAACAATAGCCAAAAAAATAATGAAAAGTTATGCTAAATAAAACAACTTTCCATGACTCAACAATAAAGGAGATCAAAAGCAATTGTTATTGCAGGAATAATAACATAACATATAAATTGATATTACATAGTCATAATAATAGTAACAATTATAATTTTGAAACCAACAACAAAATATTCATTTCGCTCAAAAATATAAACTTTAATCGTTGTTCGTGTCAATAAAAGCTCTCAAGAACTCCAAAGGAACAGGAAATACAATGGTAGAGTTCTTTTCCGCAGCAATCGTGTTCAGAGTCTGCAAATATCTTAATTGAAGTGCCCCTGGACTTTGGCACAAAACTTCCGACGCTGCTCTCAACGCTTCAGACGCTTTCATTTCACCCTCAGCAGCAATGACCTTAGCCTTTGCTTCCCTCGTAGCTTCAGCCTCTGCGGCCATCGTTCTTTGCAATTGCTGAGGCAGTCGTACATCCTTAATCTCAACCCGCTCCACCTTAACCCCCCACGGGTCTGTTGATCATATTAGCATTAATTTTAATGATTTGAAACAATATAGTCCAACATTAAAAATGATCCAAGGCTTGCCTACCTGTCGCTTCATCCAAAGAGCTTTGCATTGTATGAGCAATGCTTTCTCGATCTGCTAAGATCTCGGCAAGGGCTTTTGTTCCTAGCACATTTCTTAGAGTTGTGGATGCCAATAGTCTTGTTGACCTGTTGTAGTCTTCTACATTTCCCACGGCTACTGTTGGATTATACACTCTGTAATATACGACAGCATCAACTGCTACTGTTACTGCATCATGGGTAAGAATTTCTTGGGGTGGGACGTCAAAGGTTACAGTTCGGAGGTCAAGGACGGTGCAAGAGTCGACACATGGGAGGATGAATAATGTTCCTGGGCCTTTTGCACCTCCTTCTCTTAATCTACCCATTCGAAAAATTACGGCACGTTCGTATTCTCTTACTTAAAAACTTAAAAAAACAATGGAAAAAAATTATTAACATAATCTAGATAATATTGTGAGTAATTTTCTTACCTTTATAGCAAGTGCATACAACGAATGGGAAGAAGACAACGGTGAGCACCCAAGCAAGAAATATAGCCACATATTCAATACACCTTGAAGGAGGATTTTCAGCTGTGTAGAATTTTGAAGCGTCAGCGTCAGTCGACATGTTATAAGATGCAGCTTGACCTTTTGCACTTTGTCGCTTTTGAGGCTTTTGTTGTTGTTGAGCTGGGCTTATGTGGTAACCCGAGTGGGGCATTACGGGTGGTGGGACTTGGGGGTTGAGACTTACGGAGCGGTTGGAATCGTAAGAATTCCGGTTGGACATTGTGGCTGTGAATTTTTTTAGGAAAATAAAATCTCTGAATCGTGTTAATTTTGTTCAAGTTGTTGTTAATAATAGTTTCCTTACACAAATGCTGCATCAATGCATGAAATCCAATGTTTTTGATTAATTTCCGTAGTTTTCGAATAAATCCTCCCAGATTTAGAACCACTACAAACTGGAATTAGAACACACCGGTTTTTCCGTAGTCTTTACAACTTTTTTAGAATTAATCAACCCCGAAGAGACAAACTCATTCTGTCTATCACCAAGTCTTTCTAAAAAGACAATCTCTTTGCAAAAACAATCTAACCCTCGGAGTTTTGCCAGCCTTCTCTTCTCAAGCATACATATTGCAAAAATAGGAAACAGTGTACATCCTCGTGCTTTTGTGTTTTCATTTCGCTAAATTGGGCTTTGATTACGCGATAAGCACATTTTTTTAACATTCTCAAGCTTAACCATCACTGGTTATTAGCTCGCCATTGAAAATGGAATTCGAGCTTATGAAGTGCCGCTGTCCGTCTGTCTGTCTGTCTGTCTGTCTG
>JAQGBQ010001276.1:0-12505 GCA_034698485.1 Vertagopus arboreus
TTTGGCATTATAGCTTTTGTCTGTATAGTTTATGGCATTATAGCTTTTGTCTGTATAGCTTCGGGTCGCACAGGATAGATTACATACACCTTTAAATTATCGAAATCACAATATTTAAAAACCAATCTTGAATAATAATTTATCTCAATGTTCAATGTCTCAAATGTAAATTGTTAAACATATAAGATTTTATGAATATGATCGATCAATTGAATCAATAAATAAAATAAAAAAACACAAAACAGATTAGATTTAGTCCTAGAAAATAATTTAATCTAATAAATGTAACCTTCAACAGATATTATTTTATATGCTAATTTCTAATATCATTATCATGATCCAAAAACTCAAACAAATGTGTACAAATAGATTAAATATTTAAAAACAGAAATATGTAAGTGTTTGTAAAAATATAGAAATAAAATTAACTAAATGTTACAATACAAGTGTTCGTGATTTTTATTCATCAATTAAAATTAAAATATCTATTTCAGTTTTAATTTACAGAGAAACAACAATAAATAACTTAATTACAAAATTGTCTGTTTTCCTCAATTATTGACATTACATAAAACTTTAAAATATCGTTTATTTTTTTGTTATGATTTTGTATGATATAAATCCTTCAAATTCCAGAAATTAAATCCGTCAATTTTGCATACTATTCATGTTTAATAAACAGAACTTACAATTAGTTATTATTTTTAAGTCATATTTGAACCAAATTTTTATGTACAATTAAAATTAGCAGATGGTGACAATGAATTTAAACTGCAGTCTTAATAAAAACAAATGGATTTAAAAAAAATTAGCATTTTAACAGGAAACATTGCTCTAAATATGATTAGTATTTAATCCGGAACTAAATTAGTATTTGATATCAGTTTTGTTGTCATTTCTTCACCAACTTTTCCATTTTCGAAACAAATTCTTTTAAAATAGAGAATTCAAAATTAATTTTGAATTTCAATTATTTCTTGAATTTCAAAATTGTAGAATTTTTCTTCCGGTTTTAAAATGAAATACAGTATTTTACTTGCAATCGGTTTTTTGACCATTTTTTCATCATTTAGGATGGCCAAAGCTCAAGAATGTGAAGATGACGAGGTAGAATAAATAATCAATTAATTTTAATTAATTTAACATTCTTCAGAGTTACCAATTTTTTAAAAATTTATTTCAATTTTTCATGAAATGTTAAAACTTTAAAAAATATTAAAATTAGAAAGCTACTTTTCAAAGGGCAGCTAAAATTCATTGTATTTAGATTTTTCGTTTTTTAATAAAAAATTCGTGAAATTCAAGTGAAAAAAGGTCTAAAATTTCACTTTTCATTATTCACTTGAAATCTCATAGCATGTACTTAGAAATATCGCTAGTTTGGTGGTTCATTTATTTAAAACTTTTTAGCCCGAATCCAATTTTGGGGGGAAAAAAGTTGTCTATAACCCAAGAAGCTCTGGTTCAAGCCCGGGTCGCAGCACTTTTTGCATCTTTTTTTCCTGCAATATTGTACTTAAATATACATTTAATCTTTAGTTAATGAATGTATATTTAACTGTAATATTACATGAAAGCAAGATGCAAAAAGTGCGCCGACCCGGGCTTGAACCATAGTCCCTGGTTTATAGGTCAGATTTTTTTGTCACAACAGAATTCTGGGTAAAAAGTTTTTGTCCCCTGTGCAAATAAAAATCCAAAACTAGCGATATAATTAACATTAAGTTCGATGTCCTATCATTTCCCCCCTCTACTGTATTAACTTAAATTGCTAACGTTTCATTTAATTGAAAATGAAATACGGAATCTGAAATTTTGCCAAACGAGGATTACCCGACGGGAATCGAACCCTTATCTTCTAGTTACATGTCAGATGCTCTGCCAATTGAACTACCAATGTTTTATTGAATTCTAGATGGAATGCAGTGACGGGGAGTGCATCCGAGCCTCATTTTGGTGCGATGGAAGTAAATTAAATTAATAAACATATTAAATAACTTGATTAAACAACTAAAATTGAAGTTTTATTATTGTTTTTTTATTTTAAAATTTTCAGTTGCTGATTGTACCGATGGATCAGATGAAATCGAAGTTTGTCCAAAAACTCGTAATTCAGTTAAAGGAAAAATGCTTCGAAGGAGATACCGTCCAAACTATCAAAAAAAGATGCACAAAAAGCTTATTTCGCTTAAGAAATAAACGAGCTTTGAAAAAAAACATTTTATTTTAGTCAAACAAACAATGTTATCAAACATTTAGCTAGAAAAATAAATATTTTCGTGCAAAATCCGACTTCTTAAAAAAATCGTATACATAAATCTGCAATTTATTAAAAACTACAAAAACAATTAGAAACAGTCGACGGACTTTTTTGTTAAAAAAAAACACATCTTAAATATAATACTTTTTATATTGGCACTAGTATGACATTTAAACATAGAAATGTGGTAATTTACATTGAAACTACTTTATTACTAGATACATTATCATAATGTGCAAAATAATTTCACAATATTTCATTTAGTCCAGAAGCAATTTGTCTTTTAAAAAAATTCAAAACCATAATCATAATAACAATAATCTTGTCTTCATAATAAATAAACAAGAGATAATATTAACTGGTTAGTTACATTTGGTACAATTTATTATAGATAGTGCTCCGAACGAAACGAAATCTTTTTGTTTTATTTCGTCGAAATTCGACACGAAACGAAGTAGCCAATATTTCGATTCGAACCATTCGAGCCGAAATGAAAGGCATTTCGATTCGACGAAATTGAAATGACCGCCGTTTTGTTTCGAATTTGGACGAAACGAAACGAAATATTTAAAAATGTACAAATGTATAATATTTGCGATATATTTCTTGCCAAATTATTTGTACGGTCAGAACGTTCATGAATAATGATATCTGATAAAATTTGACCACCCAATGAATCGAAACGAAGCAGTCCCACATTTTGTTTCGAGTTCGTTTCGAAATTTCGAACCGAAATGTTTTCGGAAACGAAACGAAATTACCCCATTTTCATTTCGTTTTGTTCAGAGCACTGATTATATAACACGTTTTTCAAACTATTTCAACATTTGTCGCCAACTAAGTGGACGTAACTATCTCATATCTTCTTCATTTAATAATAAATAAATTCTACAATCTTATCAAAAATCAGTAGCGGATTATCTTCAAATCATCTCGATTTTGAAAAATTTCCAGGACAATTTCTCGTTTGCAAAAGCTTTCTCGAATGTTCGGACAAGTATCGTATCAAAAAAATTATCTTTGACTAGGTATAGAGGCCCGAAAAAGCCGAGCAAAATAAATGTAAGGGGGAGGAGCCATGAAAGCATTTTTGGGGACGCTAAGACAATCACGTTTGTTACCCCCGGTGTAACGGTCCTAATGACGTTTTTCAGTCCAAATCGGACTCTTCCTACAAATTCGACCCTTTTTCCGGTTCAGGTTGTCAGGATATTTTGAAAAATAGTTTAAACAAAGATTTCCTATTTACCTCAATGGTTCCAATGACGTTTGTCCCGTCTAAATCGGATAAAAACTATGCATTTGACCTTATTGCCGTTTTAAAGGTCAGAAATCAATATTTCGAAAATGTTTTTGAAACAATTTTTTTTAAATTTTAAACAACAATTCCAATGACGTTGATTCTATCCCAATCGAATGAACACTGTTGGCGTTTTTAATCTCTTAAAGGTCAGGGGCCAACATTTTTGAAATTATTGTTTTTGCGATCTGCAAGTTTAGGCAATTTGGTTGTACTGAGCTATTTATATTTAAAATTGGATATGTAGTTTAAGAGGAGTATTATCAGACAGACAGACTTAAAATTATGGCGCTTTATATAATAGGATGGATTGTTTAAAATACACACTACGATATTAAGGTTCTAGTGTATGCCATTGAAAGAAATCTCTATTGGGGCGAAATTAGAAACACGTCACACATGTTAGATTATGGGGAAAACAAGTCTTGTTTTAAATTATTTTTAAAAATCAGTTATAAAGATACAATTTTCTAGTAGTGCTTAAATTAAAGAAGAAAAGTTTTATTACCAAGTTAGACTTTTTATTTTTGAAACTACTCTACGTTAACAAATGGCGGCTAAAACCAGTGCTTTTTCAACTGAGCTATTATAATGATATCGCATTAAAACAGTTACTTACACATGATTCATAGGTTATCCAGATACATATAGCTTTTGGTTTAATGAAACAGCATTTAATTAATTTAATTACCTCATTAGTAGCTTGTATATGCCTTATTAGATAAGAATTTTTTCGAAATGTCATCAATGTGCTGAACCCCTGAAATGAATAATTCAGGACTAGGACTCTTTGAAGGTGTGAAAGGATTAATAATTCCTTTTTTGATCATCTTATTAGTGCCGTACCGTGGGTGGTGTTAGGTGGTGAGAAAACACAAGGGCGGACGCTCATGGAGTTTATAGTAGATAAAAAAATTTAAAAAATATCAAAAATTCTGTCAATTTTTTAAAAAAAAAAACTATCGAAAATTATTTTTTGCTGACCTGTCTTAGCTGGTATATGCCATTATATTTTTAACCACACCAAACTGATTGAAAAGTTTTGAGAATTTTAAACATTTCATTTCTAAACGAAATTGTTCTGTTGTTTTTATTAAATGCTTTTGATTCTTAAATTGAAATTTTAACTAGTAATGGCTTCAGCTTTTGATCACAAATCAATTTTTTTTACTATATGGGTTACTGTCGCTTTAAATGAGCGTTCTTTTTATAAGCTTAAGTTCATGGAATTTTTTTTACGATCTTCTATTGGACAAGAAAGGCTTGTACATATTCAAAAAATGTCTTTTGATTCAATAATCCATGAATTTGCAATTAAGTACCGTAAACTAAACCAGATTTGATGAACTGTAATTATGATGATATGATTTGTAATTTAGATGATATGATATTTAATTATCATGACAGAATCATTGATAGTTTTAAAATAAACTTGTGTTGATATAAATAAAACAGTCTATTATCTATTATTTAGTGATAATTTTTAGGGTTGCAATGGGGTGGACCTTTACAAAAAAAACCAGGGTGGACAAATACGCGGTACGGTACTGCATCTTGTAAATACACTGATTTGGAAATGCTACAATTGTTTTCGTCAATATATTTCAATTTATTAGCATTCAACAGAATCCAGGTAGTGCAAACATATTTCGTTATTAGAAGAGAATAAATGAAACGATTAGAGATGAAGTTTCTTTATCGTTTTGTGATATCAAAATAAAAAGGTAAATGTGGTCCAATAAAAAGTCCACCTGCAACATAGACAGGTGTGGAATCTAGTCTTAAGTGGAATTTGAAATGTTTCAACATAACGGCACTCAAAATAAGTAAAACTTCAAAAGAGAATTTAGCACCAGGACAGGACCTAATAAAATAAAATAAAACAAAACAATAAGCCCTTCATAACATTTCTGCATTAATAAACATTGAAGGGAATTTAATTACGGATGTTGGGGCACCCAAAATATTTCATTTTACAACGAAATCCACGATTTTACTTCCAATTGGTTTTTTGACCATTTTGTCAACATTTGGAATGGCACAACATGAATTTTGGTTTGTGTTTTAAAGTAATTTTGGTATGATTCTGCTTAATGTGTCCCAAAAAAATATTTCTAACTTTTTAAAAAAAAAATATTGGGGAATTTTTTTTTGCATTTTGTGGACTTTTTTAATCATTTTTAATTTTTTTTATTTTCGTGAGTTTTCGAGAAATTTGTTTTTAATTTCAAGTTAGGTTCGATGAGGTTAGGTTAAGTTATTTTGGGTTACCTAACCTGACCTGATTGAACCAAACTTGAAATTAAAAAAACTCAAAAAAATTAAAAAAGGCTTAAAAAATTCCAGAAAATCCTAAAAAAATCCCCCAATATTTAAAAAACTGTTCGTAATATAAGGAATTTATGTACCTTGGGCCAAAACCGAAAGCAGTTGCAGCATAAGGATGTAACTTGTCTTTATTTGGGGACAAGAAACGTTGCGGGTCAAAAGTCTCAGGATGAGGAAAGTGATGCGGATTTCGATTAGCAGCCCATATCGGAATGACGATAACCATTCCTTTCTTGATATCCAAACGAAACTCGTGATTCTTCCAATCCTTAGTGCATACTCTTTCAGTCCGAGTAAAGTACGGTACAAGTCTAAGGGTTTCATTTAAGCAAGCCGTAAGATAAACAAGCTCCGTGAGGTTATCATGGTCAATCTTTCCCTCATATTTCTTCAGAAATTGGTCAACTTCTTTATAAAGCTTTTCTTCAATCTTAGGATTCTTTACGAGATTGTAGATAAGTGAGGCACACAATGTACTGATTTGATCCTGTCCTCCAAAAAAGAAGACGAATGCTTGAAAAGCAATCGTTTCCTCTGTTATGCCAACTTTCTTGAATTCTGGGCTCTCCAACTTATTCATGGCTTCAACGCAGATGTCCACAACGTCTTTTCTCTTCTCTCCGCTCTTAATTCTCGCTTCCAGAATTTGTGAGAATGTGACGCGGAAATCTTTACTGGCCTTTGGGTTTATCAACGATGGGATCAGTCTTGCGAGGATTGGGAAGGAATCTGAATTTATAAATTAATAAACCGTTACAAACCTGCGTAGCGAAGGGGTGAAACCCACCGCTTATTCGTCTGTTCGTGGTTTATGGGTTCACGGGGTCAGTGGGGGTGGTCAAACATATTAACGATTTTGCACAAAAATCTCATTTTGCCCCCGCCACGCCCCCGGGAGGTGTGGTAGCGCGCAAAAATTGTGCGCCAAGAATTCGTTTTATCGATACCTTCAAAATGATGTATCACTTGTCCTATGTTGTCATTTGAAATTTCGTGACCTTTGACCCCCCCTCAGGGGTGTGACCGATTTTGACCATCTTCGAACTTAGCCGTCCCCAGGACGTCATAAACCAAATTCAAAAAAGTTGATTCGTTCGAGAGTTATAGCGAACACGGACAGACAGACGGACAAAGCATTGGCATAAAGGTGTTTCACCCTTTATAAATAAAACTTTGACTTTAATAGTAATTAAACTTAGTTGTTGTAATATAAAAAAAACCTACATGACCATATCTCAGCAGTTGGACTTGTTGCGATTTCGGTTCCATCTCCTACTAATATTCTCCGAACGATAGAGGCCAAATGATTATTGGGGTCTTTAATTGAAAAGCAGCACTGTGCAACCATATCCGATAACATTACGAATATCGCACTTTTAAACACACAATTAAATTAGACAAACTATTTATTTAGCGTTATTATTATTTAAGTATCTTATTACTCTCTGAAGTCGTATTTTTCAAGTTTCTCTCCAGCACTTTCTTTTATGAGCTTCATCACATGACCTGCAAAGTCCTCACCATAGGAGTGCTCATCAATTTTATTTTTGCGGGTGAGAAAGCTGGACTAAACAAAGTTCTCACTGCCTTCCATTTATCATCTAAATTAAAAATAAAGTATATTCATGTATTATGATAAAGATAAATATTTTTATCATTTACATTCTAAAAATTCAGGCATTTGATTGAAAAACGAGTCTTTAAAATCAATCGGCCGTTTTGCATTGAAATAATCAGAGTCCTTGGATGTAACCAAACGAATTAGTTCAGGATCTGCAATATGAATCTGTGGTTGTCTTCCTTCGTAAAACTATAGAGAAATTAATTGTTCAGAATATGATGATAAAAATATATGTGTTTTAATTTTTAAAAAACCCCTTACACCGTAAACAGGTCCCAATCTTTTAAACCTTTGAATATCTGCTAAGCCACTATGTTGATGGAAAGCGGTTGCAGTATTTCCAAGAATGAAATGCGGCTTATCCACCGGGATTCCTAATTTCTCTAGAACTCCATAGTTCCATCGTGCATACAATATTAAACATGATATTGTACCAACAAGGACTGCAACAAGGATAATTAACAACATTATACTTTCTCTATTAATTAAAAAAAAACAAAGTATTTTTAAAATTATCTTCTACAGGACAAGAGATCTGAATATTCTTTCTTCTTCAAGTGTTCACTATTTTATGAGCATTCTTACAATTAGTTAGTATCGTAACTTTGTACTACTTTGATAATGACTTGTGGAATATTCTGATATGACATTGACTGGATTTTGGTTAGAGATAACCTCGGCAGTGGACCATTCATTTTTTTATTTGACCAGTCAAGTTAAAAGCATATACTTGTCATAGATAAATATTAAGGGGTGCAACCCCTTTATTGGAATGCTTTGTCTGTCTGTCCGTCCGTACTCTAGCTCTCTAACCAATCAAATTTTTCGAATTCGGTTTTCGGATATCGGTTTATGAGGTCCTGGGGACGGATGAGTTTGAAGATGGGCAAAATCGGTCACATCCTCGAGGGGGTGGTCAAAGGTCACGAAATTTTAAATGACAACATAGGGCAAGTGATACATCATTTTGAAGGTATTGATAAGACAAATACATCGCGCACAATTTTCTTGCGATTCCACCCCCCCCCCCCCCGCAGGGCTTGGTGGGGGCAAAATGAGATTTTCGTGCAATCTTGTTCTTATGATGAAGACATTCACGAGAAAAGATATTTTGATTTGACCACCCCCACTGACCCCTTGAACCCATAAACCACAAACAGAAGCAACTTAAACGGTGGGTTTCACCCCTTCGCGAAGCGTGTCTGGGCGTCTGGCTGGCCTCATACAAACAAAATAGATACCACTGACGGTTGAAGTATGTATGTGAATTAATATATTATTAACAATCTCTTTACAAGGCTTTCAAACCAAACTCAACCAAGGCTTGAGTACAATGAAATGATAAAAAATATCAATTTAAAAATGCAACGTAATCACTAGTATTGACTGCTCTTTTGTATGCTAAACATTTAGTTTTATTCATTTGTATTTAGTAAAGGCAATAGACATGATTTGACAGATTTAAAAAATATCTTGACTAACAAATATTTCATTCTTGATTTTGATTAAATTGTAACAGAACGACCAATTAGGCAGCTAACTGGCTTACCAGCGATAAAAATAAACAATTAGTTCTCAATATTTTTAACCTATGTATGTAGACATTTTAAAATTGGTAATAAAAACCTTATAAATGGTAAGCCACCGAAAGCATCAAACGATGGTTGAAGCCCACCACATTAACTTAACTATTAATCATACAAAACATTGGCTTTCAAGCGCAACTATTAAGAAAACCCGTAGGGGTACCCCTGTATCGTAACTTTGAGTAACATTTATCTAAATCTCACGTTGTTTCCAATATTTAGGTACTATGAGTAAACATACAAAATGAAGTCTTGACGAACTTTGTAAAAACCCGTGGTGGCTACCCCATAGGGTCACTCTAAACAACAATTTTGGGAATCTATATTTGTATTCGATATTGAGGGTCCATAAACCCCCACCATACAAAAATTCAGTGTCATACGGCATTGTTTCAAACACCCGAAGAGGTGACCCTATAGGGTCACTTTGAACAAAATTTTACATATTTAACTTTCTATTTCATATTTAGGGATCATAAGCTACCCCTGTGCGAAATTTCAAGTTTGTATGTCATTCTTAAAACGGTTTTCAAAATGTAGTTATAATTACATACAATAGACCCACATGGGTTAAACCCTCAACCGATTTTGCCCATCTTCAAACTAAGCCTTTGTATTGACCCAATACACATGTGTGCTAAATTTCAAGTCGATTGTACAAGTTTGAAGAGAGTTATCGTGCCGACACACAGACAGACACACAGACATGATAGGTATAAGCCCTGGCTCGGGCTAAAAAGTACAAGGATTAAGTTTAGTCATAAAAAATAATTCAATCCAATAAATGTAACTTTCAACATACGATATTTTTTATGCTAATTTCTTAAATTAATTATCATAATCCAAAAGTTTAACAAATGTATACAAATAGATTATATGTGTTTGTAAAAATATAGAATTAAACTAAACCAAATGTCACAAACTATTTAAGTGCTGTTGATTTTTATTCATTCTTGGATTTAAATCAATTAAAATTCAAATATTTATTTCAGTTTTAATTCGCAGATGATCAACAACAATAAATAACTTAATTACAAAATTGTCTGTTTTCCTTAATTATTGACATTACATAAAACTTTATAATTTTGTTTATTTTGTCCTTATCATTTTGTATGACATAAGTCCTTTAAATTCTTGAAATTAAATCTGTCAATTTTGCATACCATACAAGTTTAATAAATATAACTTAGTTATTATTTTAAAGCCATATTTGAACCAAATTTTTAAGTACAATTAAAATTAGCAGTTGGTGACAATGAATTTAAACTGCATCCTTAATAAAAACAAATGGAATAAAAAATTAGCATTTTAAAAGGAAAAATTGCACAAAATATGATTAGTATTTAATCAGGAACTAAATTAGTATTTGGTATCAGTTCGGCTTTCTAATTTCTTCACTAACTTTTGCATTCTCGAAAAATAAATCAATTTTAATACATTTTGAAAATTTATTTTGAATTTTAAAATTATTAAATTTTTCTTTCAGTTTTACTAAAATGAAATCCAGCATTTTACTTGCAATCGGTTTTTTCACCATTTTGTCAACATTTGGAATAGCAAAAGCTTGGCCATATTGTTCGGCTGACGAGGTTTGTATTAGAAATTGTATTTTTAATTAATTAAAAATAAAAATTATTTAATTAATTCTATTTTTGCTTGGGTTTTGTTTTATGGCCCTCAAAATAATATTCAAAGTTTTTTAAGCCAATTTTTTTTTGCATTTATTGTGTTTTTAGACTTTTTTGCTTTTTTAAGCATTTTTAATTTTTTTAAATTTCGATTGCTGGAAATTTTTTTTTAGATTTTTAATTTTTTTATGAAATTTCAAGTTAGGTTAGATAATCTAAAATAACCAAACCTGATGGAACCTAATAAATAGAGATTGTTTTAAAAAAAATCAAAAAATCGAAAATGCTTAAAAAAGTCTAAAAAATTAGAAAATGAAAAACAAAATTGCCAATATTTTTCCACAAAAAAATTAAAAATAACGAAATCTTTGTTCATAGTTCCAATGTGTAAATACCAATGTGTGTATTTCAAATTCCTTGAGTAAGTGAAATAAACTTTAAAGTTTTATTTGCAATTGAAATAAGTCATTTAATAAAAATAAATATTTTGAACTATCTTACTAGAATGTAACAAAGAATCGGATTGTGATTTCGGGTGCACTTTATTTTATTATTTATTCATCATTTTAAAAAATATTTTATCTTTTCCTAAATTAACTTTAATTTGATTTTTTTGTACAGAGATGACGAGTGGGAATGTCCAATGGTAATTTTTAATAAAAAAAACTAGCTAAAATTTTGAAAACTTGCACATTCCATTTGCACAGGAAACAACAATTTTTTAGTTCGAACCCAGTTTTGACAAAAAATCTGACCTATACGCCAGGGACATTGGTTCAAGCCCGGGTCGCCGCTAATACTTTTTGCATCTTGTTTTCATGCAATATTGCACTTAAATATACATTTAATTTTTACTTAGTGAACACTAAATGTATATTTAAGTGCAATATTGCATGAGAGCAAGATGCAAAAAGTATTAGCGGCGACCCGGGCTTGAACCAAAGTTCCTGGTTGATAGCTCAGATTTTTTTTTGTTAAAACAGGATTCAGGCTAAAAAGTTTTTGTCCCGAATTTGTAAAAAAAACAGGGTATAATGGACCTAAAATATTATTTTATTTCAAATCATTTTCAGAGCAAGGATGGAATTAATCCAATTCCTCGAAGTTCGGTAAGCTGATTTAATTAATATTTATAGAAATAAATTAAATAGTTTAATGGCCAAGTGAAATTATCTGTTTTAATTAGGTTTCCAACAAAAAAAAAGACTGCAAACGTGACCAGGTTAAATATTTCATTATTATTGTTACAATGCAGAGCAAAATTATAGCACATGGGGGACTTAATTTACAATTTTATCTTTCAATAATTTTTTTTAGAATTCTGATTTTAATTTTTGCAAAATTAAGTGAATCTACGTGACAATTTTTATTTCGAACAACCGAGTTATGAATTTTTCAAAAATAAAATTTCAGAATTTCTTTCAAATATTTTAAGTATATATAAAAAAAACTTTGATACGCTTGATATTATAAAAAATAAAATCAGAACTCTAAAAATTCATATTTATCCGGTTTTTGGCTCAATCTTAATCACGAATAAATTCGGCATGTCCAATCACTTTGCTCTGGACTGTATTATTAACTTCAATTTCTTAAGCCTTATTTAATCTAGATGAAATGCAACAACGGGCAGTGCATCCAAGCCGTCTTCTGGTGTGATGGAGGTAAAGTCACATAAATAATTTGGTTGGGTTAGGTTACGACTGACAGACGGACAGACGGACAGACGGACAGACGGACAGACGGACAGACGGACAGACGGACAGACGGACAGACGGACAG